>JAGKTI010033226.1:0-11723 GCA_018397915.1 Birgus latro | reverse complement strand
AGTAGTACATCCCCATCCCACATTGTCACAGGCTCCAGCAGCAGTAGAACAGTAAAGGAACGACGTTGCCCAGTGAGTTGTTCTTCGTATGGTCAGCCTTTCAGTGTACAGAGTACAGGATCAGCTTAGGCGTCGTAAACAAACAATGGCTTCTTAAGTTCACTGTTTTTATTTTCCCAAAAATTACACTTAACCTCCATCCACCGGGGGTTTCCTGCCGTCACCCACTCCCCCTTATAGGAAATTTCCGAGATTTTGGAAAGATACCCTTACTTCAAAGCCTAATATCTGCCAAACTATTACAGCTAGAGAAAAAATAAGTATACATAAGTCTCACCAAGTATTCCTCTTTCAAATTAAAGTATCCCGAGGTCTCCAGGTGGTCCCGTCGATGAGTAAAGATAAGTTGAAGACAACTGGCTTTACATGCTTACATTTAGGGCATAGGGGGACCTTGCACTCTGCACATTGGTAGGCTGTCTTTTTTTCGTGCTGGGGGACGGCGTTTGGTTGTGTTACAGACGTAGCACCACCTGTATGCCTGACGACCTGTTGTTTTACGGCCAATCTCTACCAGCCTGTGCTGCCAGAAGTAGTCTG
This sequence comes from Birgus latro, assembly GCA_018397915.1. NCBI lineage: Eukaryota > Metazoa > Arthropoda > Malacostraca > Decapoda > Coenobitidae > Birgus > Birgus latro. The sequence continues at coordinate 11,123 of JAGKTI010033226.1, read as the reverse complement.
CACAGCTTAGCCTGTCCGCTGTAGGCGCTGTCTGCATCCTCCACCTAGCACCTGGCACCTATGCAGTTGAGCAGTTGAATACTCTTCAAGGAGTTCGCGTGCAAGCTTTCTCTCCAACTTTCGTATAAAGAGAGACATGTTTCCTGGCGAGCACCTTGAACAGTATGAAACTGTTGAGGACGGCGATATCAAGAAGGTGTAAAAACGCGTTCTTGTAGCACCTGCAAGACTTACATAGGCAATCAACCTACGATTTATCAACAAGCAGCATTTTGATATTATAATTATTGACGGCATCTGGCTTCAACACGGGTTCCCTGGTCCTGTAGTCTGTTTTTCCTGTTTCTTCAAACACACCCTTATGTACTGTTGACAACATGTTAACCCGTCTCTTGTCATGACAGAGCAGGGCTAACATGTCACATTTCTTGGTAAGAAGGGGTCCTTTCTCAGTATTTGTGGGGAATACAGGGAAATCCTTTCTCTTTGCCTGGACAGTTACACAGGAAGCAGTACCGTGTTCAGGCAAATACTTGGTCAACGCCGGAGCCGTGCAATAATACTCGGTGTACAGAATTTGATGCTTGTTGAAATACCTTTCCATCAGCAATTTCACGACTGATGCCGAGAAACAGTGAGGATCGTCACTAGGAAATCAAAATCTGTAGCCAAATAAACTGTCACTTCGAGCACTTATCCGGTTTCGCAGTCGCAAAGGACAAAGAATTTTAGCCAAAAGCAGTGATGCTTGAACAGCACAGACTGAATTAATCCAACCTGCCCCGGAATAACACCAGCAACTTGTCAGTTACCACTTTCTGAAACAGACAAAAAACCCTGGAAAGTGACTCCTTGAGCATTGTCAGGATGGGTCTAATTTCCACAACCTGACGTTCAGTGCAGGCCCACCATTTGTTGAAATGGAGGAACCTTAGGATGGCCAGGTACCTGTCACGGGCCATTATACTTACCGAAGACAGGTGTGCCCACGAGTTCATCTACTGACCAATAGTCATGGAGCACATGTTTTCTTACGTGCACCAATAACATTGTAAGGGCTAGCCACACAAACAAATCCCCCACCTCCACAGGTTGCCAATTCCACATGTGCGTACTTTTGCTGGCAGCCTCATCCAGCCACCGCACACTCATAGCCTGGTGGAAATTAATTTCATCTACCAGGTGTTGCATGATGGTGGTTGCGAATATTGCCCTGAAAATGTTGCCAATAGTCCAGAGCCTTGGGGGAAGCTCATCTTCCTGTACACCTGCTCCTTCCTCATCAAACACCGGCACAGAGGACTCAGATCCTGCCTTTCCTTCCAGACAAACATATCCACTCTTCCCACTTCTGGTAAAACGGGCCGTTTGCCATGTGCGGCACGTTTTTTCTGCGTGCGTGCACGCCCGCGTGCATGCCCACGGGCAGGGGGTGAGGGGGAAGGAGAGGGGGAAGTGTGGGAGATGGGGGAGTACGGGGGTGATGACTCACCTGATGTGGGCCTTCCCTGGGGAGATGCTTCCTCCTGAGTAACACCACATGGGACCCATGTGGAAAATTCCACTCCTGAAGGGCCTGGTTGTGGTGATTTTGCTCGTGAATTACTCTGCTGAGGTGAAGGTTGACGTTCGAGGGTGAGACGACGGCGAGCATGCGACGAGAGTGGCGGTGAGACTGCTCGTCGGTGTTTATTTCCCAGATAACTGCCAACTACACACTCACCTGCCCGGTGTGCTAGGTCATCTACATCCTCTTCCTCAGTGAACTCATCACTGTCGAAGGCCCTTCACTCCTCCTGCAGGAGTCTGAGAGTCTTTTCAGGTGGCTGAGAGTGTGAAGGGGTCGGAGGGCGAGAAAGTTCACTTTCCACAAGGTAATGTCTCTCCTCAGAAGAAGTACTCTCACTAAGTGTCCATGAGGACACGGTGTCGTCCAAGGCAAGACAGATGGCACCGTCACTGAGCCCTTTCCCCAGTACTTAGGGCAGAACTTTCGTGGGGGCGATGATGCAATCGGCCCCGTGAGCAGTGGGACAAAATCAGACAGTGACGATGATGAAGACATAATTCTTCGCTCTACCAGTGCTGTGTACAGACTGAGCCACACATCAGCGGGGTGCCTAGGGTGCCTACCTACACTGTGGGTGTCACAGAAAATGGTCGCGAGTTCAAAGATTGGTGGGAAGATGCTTGCAGCTAATCCCATCAGTCAGATGTACTCCACATCTCAAATTGTGACGGCTATACTCATCAACCGGTGCATAGGGGTTCACTTCATTGTTTTCACAAGGACTGGAGATACAGTCTTCACTAAACGCAGTTACACTTAATGCTTGCCAACAACACTTCACTGTTTTCAGAAATACCGAAGATATACGGACTTCACTAACTGCACTGCACTGACACTGCACTACACTCAAACTGGACTGAAAACTGACTGAAACTGCACTAATTACTTCCCCATCCATATATAAGCTTCCTATAATTTAGAGTGTTCTACTACTTCGACAAAGTTCTCGTGCATTCACGAGGGAGCAACGGTTACAGCAGTTACCAACTCGGAGATATCCAAAACATACCAGAGTCTTCTTACACTGCATAACACTCTAATTTTTTAAACATAAAAACTGAGATAAAAGTACGTAATTTAACAATCGCATAAAAAATAAAAAAAAATAACAGAGAAAAAGAGCACAAAATTAACGAACAACTTACAAAATAACTAGGCTTACAATAGCAGGCAGGCCAACTGGCAACTCTGACACGTCACGAAAAAAAAACAAGAAGTACAGAGAAATCTCCAGACTATACCTAACTAGGAATCCAGCTTCTTAACACTACACCCTCCCTAGTCCTTTGTCGTCCCAACAAAACTGCACAATATATACAAACATAATCCTGATTCAGAACTAAACATCTAATTATACACAAAATAATCCTTCCACTTATCAGGCCTTCTCCTATGCCATTTCTGACTACGTCCCTGCTCCTCCACACAGTCCACTCCTCCTGGAATGTCTTGGTCCTCTTCCTGAGCCACTTCCCTCCAGAAACTGTCACCATCCTTATATACTTCAGCTCCTTCGTCCTCCTCAGAATCCTTGGCTGCGGGTGAGCATGATTTCCCGCCTCCCTGAATCTCATACGTTGCATCGGATAGGCAGTCCAACACAGTGTAAGACCCATCTCATGGGCTCTGCAGCTTTTGTGACTGTCCCTTTTTCCGCTGGGGATTATACTACCAAACTTGGTCAACATCCTTGAAGTTCACCTCACTTGCCTTGGTATCATACTTGCGCTTCATCACCTCCCCTGAAAACTTAAGGGCTCCTCACACTTGATGATGTACCTCAGCCAGCCTTTCCTGAAGATGCTTCGCATAGCTGGAGGTGTCTGTAGGCAGCTCTTCAATAGGTGGTCTTCCCATTAACAAGTCTACAGGTAAGTGAAACTCATGGCCCAACATCAGTTTTGCAGGGGTATAGCGGGTAGACCCAGGGGATGCTGACTGATATACCATCAGCAATGCAGGTAATTTCTGAGCCCATTCCGTTTGTCCCCCTACGCAGTACTTGATCAGTTCTTGTCCCAGGGTCCAGTTGAATTTCTCTGTGGCCTAACTGGGGTCATCCTAGTGTCCTTGATCCCCAGTAACATGCAGCACTCACGGAACACAGCAGACTCGAAGTTCCTGCCCTGGTCTGAATGTAGCTCTTGTGCTATCTCAAAACGACAGAAATACTAGTTAACCAACACCTGAGCAACAGTCACAGCCTCTTGATCAGAGATGGCATAGGCTTCTGGCCACTTTGTGAAGTAGGCCATGGCGACACAGATATACCTGTTTCATCTTTCAGTGTGAGGCAAAGGTCCAGTGATGTCCACAGCGACTCCTTCCATCGGTGCACCCACTTGGTACAGCTAGAGAGGGCAGCAACCACGTTTCTTGGGTCCCTTCTTGGCACAACACACGTCACAGGCCCAGTGCCACTCTTCAACATCCTGATGCATACCAGTCCAGTAGAACTTTTGTCACAGCCAACTTAAAGTTTTCTTCACTCCCAGGTGCCCACTCGTAATCTGGTTATGAGACTTATTCAAGATCCCAGACCTCATTTTCTTTGGAACCACCAATTCCCATGACTTACTGAGGCCATCAGGTGTCTCCCGCTGATGCTCCAGTAGTCTGTTGTTCAAATGAAAAGGTCCCACTGACTCCAGTAGCTCTTATCACAGGGCTGAACCTGGAAACCTCTACCCAAGATGGACGCACTGTACTCTGCTGCAGCCACTCTAGCACAGGTTGTAAATCTGAATCCTCCATCTACATTCTCTTCAGGTCTTCTTCATCTGATGCTGGCCCTGTCACTACAGTACGGTGGCATTTCTTGGCAAGATTCCCATTCCTACTACACTGCTTGCCGTCTATTCTTCCGTCTTCTGCAGCTTTCTTCTTGCCGTCTTTCTCATTTGGACAATCATAGCTGAAGTGTCCCACCTCACCACATGTCCAATGCCCGTTTGTTGCAAACATGTGTTTCCTTGCACTGCTCCATTCTTGCTCCTTCTTCCATTTATAACAAACCACCTTCTTGTGTCGTGGCTTCTTGCAGAACCAGCAACCTCCTCTGATCTCATATTCTTCCACTTGTTGCAGTCCACTTTCCAATGTCCTGGCTTCTCACAACACCAGCAATTCCCTCTGTTCTTCTTTTGTTCCCTCTTCCACTTGTAGCAGTACTCTTTTAACCTGTCACGTCACCGACCGATTTCCAACCTCCAATACCTCCCAGTCCCGAGCATTTTCGGATTTTTTTTTTTTTTTTTTGCTCAAACCTTCACTTTTGGTGAGAAACATCGAAAATTCATAGAGAAATCTCCCTCCTGAGGCTATAAATGGTGCTACAGGTGATGAGTCAGCCTTACATTTTCGCTCTTTCTCAGGGTGCCTGGCTAAAAAAAAAAAACGAACTATGGAAGGGTTAACTAATTCAAGCCACTTTAAATTACGTATTTATTTATGTATTGGTAAGAATTTATGTGCAGTACAAGACTATATTGATTTTCACACATTTATATAGGCAATAGAAGCATTGTTCAGTCACCAAACACATCCACATATGGCACCTTCCTTTATGACATTACCACCTCATCACTTCTGTTTGTTTCTTGCTCTAGCTTCTTTATTTCTTTGTCCTCCACCTCAGGAATCACTTTCACCGTGAATTTCGTCATTGGAGAGACCGTGGGGCAACATACCTGTACTGGCCAGGTTGCTGCTAACAGGTGAATTGCCCAGTGTGGGAGGGAGGGGGGTCAGGTGGGGCCAGGCAGTATCCCCGCTTGACATCAGGTAGAGGAATGTCTCCCACATATGCCTACCAAAAATCACCCATGAAGCATGAAAATTCTGCAAATTATGACCCTTGCAATTGTGCGACTTACCCGTACGTCGATGGGTGTAGCTGTGACAAAATGTTGCGACGTACCCATACGTCGATGGGATTCCTCGGGTTAAATGTCTTGGCTTTTTGCAGTACCAGGAATTTCCTTCAAATGTTTTTCACTTGATGTACCTGCCCCTTTCTTGCCTTGAATCCTTCACTACGACCTGCCTGAAAAGTGGATGTACTGGACCTGATGTAGGACTCAAATTCTAGAGTCCTAGCTAATGCTTCTTGCATGCTTCTGGGTTGTGTCTGCTTCACTTGCACTTTCAACTCTCCACTATCAAGAGCATTGATGAACTGGTCCCTCAGAAGAATAGCCAACAGATTAGTTGCTGTTCCAGGGTACGCCTTGCACGCCATACTCTCCAGGTTATGAGCAAGCTGCTGTATGGATTCTCCTTGAGCCCGTACAGTCCAGAATCTTGCTCTGTAAACCTCAGTCTAATACATGGTCCCATACCTGTGCTCCAGTACTTCTACTAAGGACCGATAACTCTTCTTCTCATCTACTGACATCTGGCCCAAAATTTCCATTGAGGTTGTAGCAAGCTGCACTGCCCTCTGCCTATCATCCCAACCATTCTGATCTGCATGCAGCTCAAATTGCACCTGATAAGCTTCCAACAATACTTTGTCATCAAACTCCTGAGGTTTCCTTTTAACTGAACCCCCATTATAGTCATGCATTTCACTAGTTTTGAGCCTGAAAACTGGAGGAATCATAATTACGTCCAGGACTTAAAACTTCTGCACTCTGATTATTCAGCCCTGTAATGCTACCTATAGATGCTTGGAATCCGTGAAGATTCACTATACACTGTCCATTCTTTTCATATGCTCCCTGTACACTAGCCTGCGGCTCAGCAGTGCATCATATCTCTACAGCCTCAATTTTCTCACTAATTGTTTTCACATGATCCACTACATGCTTCAGCTGGTTATCTACATGCTGTCTGCAATCCATCACTATTTCCTCACTAATTGGAGTCCCCACAAACTGGAAAAAATGCCACAACTCGCCAGATAACTTAATGTAAAATGCAAAAGTGGGCTCAACGTGAATTACCCTGTTATACAGTTTTTGTGTTACTTTACTCAAAATAGGATATTTATTGATTTATCTGTGTTATGCTCTGTGTTTTTGTGGCGCAACTCTTCGCCCTGCAGATACACAGGCTTTACCACAGGTTTTATTGCCGTGACTAAAGGCGCGACTTCTCGCACTGCAAGCCACAGGCACAAGCGTTAGGGTCCTTTAATCATGACCGGGTTAGAACACTGACCGAAGGAACAGGGCATAAACACAGGCAAACCAGTACAACATATATTAACCCGCCGAGTCCCACCGACGTACGATGCACGTCACTACTTTTTTCTGCGGACAGACCCACCGATGTGCATCATATGTCAGCCACTTGCAAGGCCCGTCGTTTGCACATTTTTCAAGATTCGCGCGTGATATTTGGTAGGCATATGTGGGAGACCTTCCTCTACCTGCTGTCAAGCGGGGATACTGCCTGGCCCCACTTGACCCCCCCCTCCCCCTCCCCCTCTCCCCTCCACACTTGGCAATTCACCTGTTAGTAGTAACCTGGCCAGTAAAGATATGTTGCCCCACGGTCTCTCCAGTGACGAAATTCACGGTGAAAGTTATTCCTGAGGTGGAGGACAAAGAAGCTAGAGGGAGAAACAAACAGAAGTGATGAGGTGGTAATGTTGTAAAGGAAAGTGCCATATGCTGGGGTTTTGGGTGAGTGAACAATGCTTTTATCGCCTATCCTATATTATTGTGTGAAGACCAATATAGACTTGTACTACACCTAAATTCGTACCAAATAAATAAATAAATGTTATTGAAAGTGGATTGAATTAGTTAACCCTTCCATAGTTCGTTTTCTTTAGCCAGGTACCCTGAGAAAGAAGGAAAACATAAGGCTGACTGACACCTGTACAAGCTGAGAAGGGCGATTTCTCTATGAATTTTCGATGTTTCTCAGCAAAAGCGGAGGTTTGAGCAAAAAAAAAAAAAAAAAAATCGGCCAGGTTCTGAGGGTAAGTTGTATAAAAAATCGGTTGGGACTGGATGGGTTAACCAGATTTAGACAAACAATACAATATGGAATTGTACAGTGGCACTTGTAGAGCTAGATCACAATAAACAGAATAACACTATAAATAGCAGAGTGGCACATTGGGAAAAGATGAGTCTGTGGCTCACTACGTGTCCGTATTGGGGCTACACAATTAGTCCAGGTCTGTTTCTGGCCCTGTATTCTCCGGACAGAGGTTTTTCTCCCTCACACCTTAAGAGTGAGACTGAATCGAGGTTCGGTGATAGATACACTGGGGATCACTATAGAAGTCACAGTGAAGTGGGAAGCATGATACAGGATCACTAGAGGAATCACAGTAGGGCTTATTAATGAAGTGGGAAGCGCGGTACACAGGGAAGGCGATAGGGGGGAAAGGGATTCACCCTGGGAAGGGGAATAGTACTGGAATCACTAGGGAGGAGAAGTCACAGTGGGGCTCATTAGTGAACTGGGGAGCACGGTACACTGGGGGGTAAGAGGGATTCACTCAGGGAAGGGGGAATCACTGCAATGACTGAGGAGGGATCACATATATCACCAAAGTCAGGAACGTCAGCAGGAACATGAGGGGAGGCCCTTACGCTCCCTGGAAGATTAGGTGTCAGGCAGGTGTCGGAGGGAGGCCGGTGGGGGGTGAGGGAGTTGCCTCACACCAGGAGGCAACACTGGGAGTCCTTGGGCCCTCAGGACCAGGGCCAAAGAGATTCAAGAGGCGAGTGGCCCAACATAAGGCCCGGGCCGTGATTGGAGTACGAGGGACACCAGGCAGCTCCGGAGAATCCGAGAAGGAGAGCGTGCCTTCCGCGGGTCGAGGACTGTGGTCTTCGGAGGCGGGAGAGGCCGTCAGGAGTTGCATGTGGCCTGGGCGCCCCTGGGAGTCCATCAGCGTCAATTGTCTGGAAGTGGACAGCTGGTCACGTTCCCTACACGCTGGACCTGTAAGGGAGAGAGGGAAACGTCCCACTCGGCCGCAGGATGGGTGGGCCGAGCAAGGGACTGGCTCCCCTTCGGGAATCTCTGGCTTAGTGGAGGAAGGGGAGCTGGAACTCATGCCCTCAGCTTGGCAGGCCCTACAGGCACCGCTGTAACTCCACGCTGAGAGTGGAGGAGAACCAGTTGGTACTCCTTGGGCCCGGCAAGCCCGACGGGCGCCACCAGGATGCCCTGATGGAGGGAAGAGAGGAGGAGACCCGACGGGCACTCCCTTAGTCTGGCAAACCCGGGCACTCCCTTAGTCTGGCAAACCCGGTGGGTGTTACCAAGACGCCTCTCGCTCTACAGGCGACAGGAGTGAGAGGTCCAATGGATGCTCCCAGTGGGGCAAGCCCGACAGGCTTTACCTCGCTCCTGCTGGGGGGCTGGTGCAGCTGCAGCGTACCCAATGGGTGTTGTTGCAAGGGCTCTGCTCCCTGTCCCCTGGTTGGCAGGAGGGATCCGACGGATGCCCTCAAACACGTTTGCCCGACAGGCGCAACAGTGACACTGCACCCAGAGGAGGGAAACAGGCTGGGAAGAACCGACGGTCGTTCCCTCGCCAGCAAATCCGTCAGGAGTTGTTGTCCCGCTGCATGGAAAAACTGGTACACAGCTCCCACCCCAAGTCTGATGAGGGCTGGTACAGGTCGAGGGTAATGCACCCATACTGCTACCTTGGGTCTGGTCCGGTTGCGGGGAGGAGGGACTTACGGGAGAAGGTGAGGTAAGCCGCTGTGGCCCGGAAGACCGTTCCACCTGAAAGGTATGCATTTCCTCCCTCTTACAATGGTTTGTGGCGTCATTATCGGTGTGCATTTTAATCTACATATAATATTGGAGAAAAAATGGCTTCTTTACCATAATACAATAGAAATGGAAGGTTGTCATTTGCGTCTATCACAATTTAGGAACAGTCTACATGCGACTATTATACTGCCTGAGTCATGTTATTAGGTATTGGATGTACATCTGTAAGCAAAAATAGCAAATGGGTATAACGAAATTGTATCTTACAAAACGAATGAAGGAAATATGGTACTTAAACAATCGAAGATCATGTGAAACCACTGGGCTCCTATGGAGGTGCTTTGTCATGGGTAGCGTCGCGTAATTTGTCTGCCTGCCCCCAGGAGCCCAGGCTGACACCCTCGCCTTTTGAAATCAGCCGAAGAATCCGGAAAATATAATGCCGTACAGTTCTTACTATTATTAAGTGTATAATGGAAAGAATCACATCAGGATTTGCCAAATGAAAGATTACGATCCTTGGAAACTGTATGATCAATTTTTCCAACAAATGAGATTCATAACACTTGGTAAAAATGTGCTGAATTAAACACACACAATAAGCTTTCATTTAGAGCATCATTAAATTATCTGAGATGAATATAACACTGATATAATGCATTATGTACAAGTAATAATCCCAATAGGAATTTCTTTTTGTTATGCTACGTGCGTAAGGGTACGACTTCTCGTTCCTTAGACACGGAGCCTAGAGGGGGGTCCTCTTTCTAGACCGGGTTGGGTTTCTTAAGGCAACTAATGGGAGCAGGGCATAAAAACTCAGGGTGACAAACCTTACTCGTATATTACCTTAAATTACAATCTGAGTCAGATATGCAGTGGCACACTTAACAAGAAAATTGTTATGGTGCGTGCGTCAGGGTACAGCTTCTCATCCCTTAGACACTGAGCCTGGAGCGGGGTCTTCTTTCTAGACCGGGTTGGGCTCTTTTAAGGCAATCAATGGGAACAGGGCATAAAACTCAGGGCAACAAACCTTACACGTGTATTACCATAAATTACAGTAGTGAGACAATACACATGGCACACTTTACAAGAAAATAATATTGCACACAGGTAGACGGGGCCGGAGGACTCGGGGACAGGAGAGTGTGACTGGGGCTTGTTACCAGGTGAGGCCCGGTGGTAGTGGAGGGCCCAGACCGGCGTCCTGCGTCAGGAGGCCTTGGGTCGTCAGGGCGTCCGGGGGCCTTAGCCAGGAGGGTGGGATGCTGTTGTTCGTCTCATCCAGGAGTGTTCTGAGGGCCGTGGTAGGAGGACGCCCTTCCTGAGGGGTCCGGGGGCTCAGGCCTAGGGGCTGGGCCCGAAGAGGGATAGTAGGCGTGCTTGTTTGCACTTGCCCCGCCAGGCAGAAGGTCATTGGGTGGGGCTAGGGAGGTCATGCCCCGGGGTCCTGGGAATGTCTCGGCTGGTCCTAGGGTTGCGGTCTCGCCGTTGGGCCTCTGCCAGGTGTGGGCTGTGGAAGCTCAGCATGGCAGAGTCCTACAGGAGTTGGGGCCGCCAGGAGTCGAGCTGAAGGGCTAGAACCCCAGGCACCAGTTCTCCTTGCCAGGCCTCCTTCAACTGCTGTTCTAAGGAGAGGACGTCCCTTCTGGGAGAGAGGGGGAGTGTACCTGCCATCACCCTTTCTTTTAGGTCTTTTGGTGGAGCGGCAAGGTGGCCATCTCCTACGTGCAGCAAGGTGGCCATCACCCAACCGCCTTTTATGGAGTTAGAGAGAGGGCGACTGGTGTCCGTCTCCTCCCCGTGTATGGCAAGGTGGCCGTCACCCGGTGTGAGTAGGTGTGGCAAGGTGGCC
>JAGKTI010033225.1:0-11723 GCA_018397915.1 Birgus latro | reverse complement strand
TATCGTATGGGTCATTATGAGACTATTTTTTCCCTTTATGAGACTATTTTTTCCCTTCGGTCATCAGTAAAAGCAGCTTCGTATCAAGTGAAAATTAAACCCATGTTTATGTTGCAGTTTTTCCTCAAAATTAGCTCAAGACTCACCTGATCCTAGAAACTCCAGTCCTGGAATACCCTGTTTATATTCCTGCCTCCAGTTTCTATTTATGTCCTCATCTTTCATCTTACCTATGTCATTTCTTCCTCAATTTTTTCTCTTCTTTCTATTTCACGTCTCATAAAAAAATCGTTTATTCTTTATGGTTTTTATCATCCTCTTCTCATTTTTGGTTAGTTTCTATTCCTCCATCTTTTCGCTCTTGGCAAACTCTGGTAGCCTTACTGGTGTACCACTGTCACTACAAAGGTAACCCCCCCAGTCATACTGGTACACCCTTAACGCCATAATGGTACACGTTCGCTATCATATTGGTACACCCTACTGCAATGCTGATATACCCCCGCCGACATGTTGGTATACCCTGGCGCCATACTGTTACGCCTCGTATGCTAAACCGCAGCATGAAGTTTCTCCAACTTTGGTCAATTTTGCAAGTCAGTGGCATAAGGTTAACGCATCTTGGGCCACGGAAGGCCAGGTAAGGCCAGATTAAGGTAAGGCCAGATTAAGGTAAGGTCAGGCCAAGATAAAATAAAGTTAAGTAACTGTAACTTAAAACTAGAACAAAATCAGGTCACATTAGGTCAGGCCAAATAAGAGTTATGTTAAATTAAAGAGAATGTCAGGGTAACTTAGGATCGTCAGATTAAAATTAAGTCAGACTAAGGCTAGACTAAGGTAAGACAGGGTCAGATCAAGGTCAGGTTAGATTAAGGTCAAATTATATTAAGGTTAGTAGTCCACATAAGACCATGTGAAGGTGAAAGGATGTCACCAGCGATTACCCTGGAATGGATTAGCATAAAGTCAGGCCACAGTCAGGTGAAGTTCAGCTTAAGATTAGGCTTGATTAAGGTTTGGGATATTAAACTCATCTGATATTGCAGTTAGGCGAGATTAAAGTCAGGTAATATTAAAATCAAAGAAGAATAAAGTCAGGTGATACAGAAATAAAATGCTATTAAAGTTAGCTGGAATTAAAATAAATGGAGACTAGTCAGGTACGAATATGGTCAAGGAGATTACAGTCAGGTGAGACGAAAGTGAGGTGAGTTAGAGGAGAATAAAGTCTCGTGAGATTTCAGTCATGTGAGTTAGAGGAGAATAAAGTCAGGTGAGATCAAGGACACATGAAATTAGGAGAGAATGAAGTCAGGTGAGATTAAAGTCAGTAGAGTTAGGGGAGAATAAAGTCAGGTTAGATTAAGGTCAGGTGGTACTGATGTCAAATGAGGTTAATACCTTCAGTCAGATGAAATCTTGTCTATTCTGTTCAAGCTACTGTCAAGTGATTTTTTCATCATAAGAGAAAACATTCGGTGGTTAATTAATATGAAAATGAGGTGACGTGAGGTGAGGTGATATAAAACAAAGACACTATGAGGTGGGGTGGGGTGAGATGAGGTGGAATAAGGTGAGGTGAGGTGAGGAGGGGTGATATCAAAGTAAGATACGGCTAGATTAGATGAGGTGAGGTGGGATGAGATGAACTGAAGTGGGCTGAAGTGAAATGAGGTAATATGAGAGTGGGATAAGGTAGGTATGGTGAGATACGGTAAGGTGAAGTGAGACAAGGTGAGGTGATATGAGATTAAGTGAGGTGAGATATGGTGCAGTGAGGTGAAATAAGGTGTGGAGATACAGGGTGAGATGAACTGGGATAAGGCGGGGTGAAATAAGATGAAGTGAGGTGAGATGTGGTGCGATGGGGTGAGATAAAGTGGTTATACAGGGTGAGGTGAAGTGAGAAGTGGGGTGATATTAGGTGAAGTGAAATGACATAGGATGAGGTAAGGTGAGATAAAGTAAAGTGAAGTGAGGCGATCTTAAAGTAAGATAAGGTGAGGTAAATCAAATATCAAACTGAGGTGAGATAAAGTAAGGTAAGGTAAGGTAAGGTAAGGTAAGGTAAGGTAAGGTAAGGTAAGGTAAGGTAAGGTAAGGTAAGGTAAGGTAAGGTAAGGTAAGGTATGGTATGGTAAGGTTAGGTGAGATGAGGTGAGGTGAGGTAAGTTGGAGTGAGGTAAGATGAGGTAAGGTAAGGTGAACTGATGTGAGGTGAGGTGAGGTCAGGCTATGTCAATATTTACACAGGGTGGACTCATCATTACAGGTAATTAGGAGAAATGACCAGGAGAGCGGAAACTCCAACACACAGCAGCTGCCGGAGGGAGGGTAGATGGAAAGGTGGGGGGACGGGAGGATGGAAAGGTGGAGGGGTGAGTAGTTGGAGGGTTCGGTGGATGGAGGGGTAGATAAGAGTACAGAAGTGTGGATGGGTGGATGGATAGATGGATAGAAGGAAAAACTGATTGGTGGAAAGGCAAAACAGTGGATAGATGAAAGGACAGTAAACAGAATAGTGGGGTGTTGAATATGAATGGTTAAACGAAAAGATGGTGGGGATGAATAACTGAACAGTGAACATGGAAGGACAGACAGACTGTGTGGACTGACGGATTGAGAGTTGATTATTTAGAGAAGTAGTCATCTGGTAGTGAATGTGAATGGATGGACCGACAGATGGTGAAACTGGATGACTGAAGAGTGAATATGGATGCGTAGATAATTATGCAGTGTGGATAGATAAACAGATAGATAGTTGAATGAATGGTGAAATAAGAATTGGGGCAGTGACTGTGAACAGAAGGACGGATGGATGAAGGAAGGAATGGTAAGGATGTATGGTTGACAGCAGTATATACAGAAGGACAAAGGAAGCGGGTGCATGGCTGGATAAATGACGAGTGAAAGATGCAGGTGGATGACAGAGGTGACCACGTAAAACAGTTCATCCATCAACCCATCCACCCAGTCCTCCATAATTATTCCACCATGCTTTCCACATCCCGGTAACCTGTCTTTTTTCTTTTCATTTACATCACCACCATTTTCCATCACTTGCTTACTTTCCACATTCCCTGTAGTCCATTTTTCCCTCTAAATCTGTATTCGGTTTAGGAGAGCGCCAAGGAAGGGAAGGCATTTATTAACTCTTATATCTCGGGGGACGATTTATCTGTTTTACTCTGCTTAACGCCAGACGATTTTACACTCCACTGGGATGCGTCATGAGGTCTGAGGCCTATTAACCCAATATCAATCCCTCTTCAGTCCAGATAACCTCTCCTAACATGAGTAAAATCGCCTGATGATAACAAGAATGAAATAAAAGTAACTGCACTGCAGGGGTCACTCTTTACCCTCATATCTGACTCCTTTCTTCGTTCTTCGATATATTCTTTCTTTGTCTCTTTACCTTCCAACTTCCTCTCATTTCTGTCTCCCTTTCCTGGTGGTTCCTTTCTTTATAATCTTTCTTTGTCTCATGTCTTCCATCTTTCTTCATTCTTCATTCATTATTCTCTTCTCTAATCTCATCACTTCCCTTATTCATCGGCTCACTTACTCAACACGTGACATGATTTAGAAGTAAAATCATTTGGGATGAAATTATACCCAGCTCACCTGAATAATCGCAGCTCTAAACACGTGAATAATTAATACTGACTTTACTAAAACCAGATAATTAAGGCTTGAAGCGGCCAATCAGGGTTCAGGCAGAGCAAACAGGCTGACTGGCGTGCGATTCATTTTAACCCATTCAGTCCGATTACGTATTTTCCCATTTTTTCCTGCTAGTTACTGATGATTTTACTCAGCTCAAGAGAGAGGTTTCGAATGTAGGAGTTAAGCATAGCCTTGCTTAACCCTTCACTGCGAGACGTCTTTCCCTATGCTGAATAAAACCGTCTGAGGGTCGCATGAATGAAATCCATAATAGGAATTTGGAGTGAAAAGGTTAACGCTAATTGCGGTAGTCTTTCGCTCGGAAAATTTGATGAAGAGTTGAAAAAAAAAAATTACTTTTAACTTTAATTTACATATATGTGATGGAACAACAAAAGTTAGAATTAATTAATTTCTCGTTAAGTACATATGGTGCCTTGTTTTTATAACACATACAATGCACTGTAATTACTTCCCTGCGATTGCCATTAATGTTTTGTATTTAGTGTATCCACTTCTGTTACATACAGCCAAAATCAATGATGATAAAGAATTAGTTGCTATATGTTTGTTCAAAAATTCATTCAAATTAATGGAACCTCTTAACAGCACTTAGGCCTTTGCAATCTACATCAATAAATTAGACACTGATAAACTTTCCTAGATCCACCGATTAAGTACACAGTCATTAGACACGATGTAATGTAAATACAAAAGGCAGAAAGAGACTCAAAGAATCCATTTCGCCAGGATTTTCCTCTTTCTCACACACACACCCTCCTTTACCATCCTCGTAGACTCCCGCACCCCTCCCCTCTACCTTCTCTCCATCCTCTATTCTTTTTCTCCTCCCCTCACCTACCCTTCCTTACACTCCCATCCCTTTTCCACTTTTTCACTCCAGCCCTCTATCTGTCCCCTCTCTTCCCCCTCTCCCCTTTTTCGACTCTCTCCCCCTACCCTTTTTCTCTCCTCGCAGAGTCCCTCCCCTTCATTCCCTGGAACTCCTCCCCTCGATTCCTTCCCCGTTCCGTTTCCATCTCCTTTTCCTCCTCTTACCACTTTCTAATCCTTCTGTCCTCCCACTCCGTGTCCACTCTTCCTTTCTCACACTCACACCTCTTCTCCCTTCCATCTCATCCTTCCCTCTCCTCTCCCTTCCATCTCATCCTTCCCTTTCCTCTCCCTTCCATCTCATCCTTCCCTTTCCTCTCCATCCCCTCCCCTCTTCCCCACCTCCCCTCACCTGCAGGCAGACTTTCAGCCGAGCCAACTTGCTTAAACAATTACGGTGGCCAACACAACTTTTTATCGTGCAAAATGAAATAAGCGATCTGAAAGCGAAGTTAAAATGTTGCATGCTGGGGAAAGTTTTAGTGTGGGGAAGCGACGAGAGAGGATGGGGGGGGAGAGGGTAGGGGTGTGAGGGAGGGTGTAGGCAATATGGAAATTGAGAGAGAGTGAGAGGGAGTGTTAAAGGGAGACTGTGGGAATGGGGGGGAAACGAGGGAGTATGCAAAGAAAGAGAGGAGTGTGGGAGCGTGGAAAGGCAGTGAGAGAGTGAGGGAGTGGAATGGGAGTGAGGGAGTGTGGAAATGAAGGGAGGGAGTAAGAGAGTTTGGAAATGGAGAGAGGGAGTAAGGGAGTGTAGAAAGGGAGGGAGAGGAAGAGAGTGAAGGTGTGTTACGGGATGGGCGTGGAGAAAGGAAGGCAGAGTGTGGTGGAGTGAGGAAGAGGTCAGGATGAAGAGCAAATGGTTAGAGAAGTCGTCTGCTGCCCGAAAGAACAAGTTTATGATTCCAGGATGGTGCAAGGAAGACCTTTATGACTCCTTTCGTTTAAATAGATTACAGTGATCTTCCGTAAAACCCACCGACTGATAAGTGAAGATATAAAGGGGTAAGACAGGAAGCAAGAATGTGGGGCTTCAAGATGATGGAATGAGAATGAGAGAACAATAGAAGGTGGCAAAAACTAATGTGGTAACAGGAAGTGATAAGGAGGGTGAATAAAGCAATATGAAAGAAACTTGAAATGATGAGGGGAGTAGAGACAAAAGGAGATGAAATTAGGGAGAAAGGCAGATGAGAAGAGGTGCAGGGGAGAGAGAGAGAGAGAGAGAGAGAGAGAGAGTTAAGCATGCCTCACACCCCAATTACCAGCCGGGACAGTAATTAAAACACAGATTAGNAAGAAAGAAAAGTGAAAAGATGAGGGGAGGGAAGACAAAAGAAAAAGAGAAGGAGAAAGGGAAAGGAGAAGAGGTGGAGGAGAGAGAGAGAGAGAGAGAGAGAGAGAGAGTTAAGCATGCCTCACACCCCAATTACCAGCCGGGACAGTAATTAAAACACAGATTAGGAGACATCGATCCTAAAGAGGCGAGAGGGAGGGAGAAGGGGGATGGGGAGGAAAAGGGGAGAAAAGGAGGGGAAAGAGGAAGAGGAGGGGGAAAAGAAGGGAAAAATTATGAGGAGGAAGATGAAGGAGGAGAATAAATAGGGATATGAGGGAGATAAAAGGAGAAAGAATAAGCAAGAATGGGGAAAAAAGTGAAGGAAAGAAAGGAGAGAGAGAGAAAGAAAGAGATTATGAACAAGATAAATATAATAGTAAAGGAGAGAAAGGTGGAGAAATAGAGGAAAGAGAATCGAGAATAAAGAGTAAGAGGACGAAGAAATATGGTGAAAATTCAATGAATGGAAAGAAGAAAGCATAATGGACGGAAGAGGAATGAAGAATAGTCGGAAAATAATAGAGGGAGAGAGATAGAAAGCCAAAACGGAGGACAAAAAAGAAACAAAGCATAATGGGACAGAAGAGGAATGAAGAAGAGTCGGAAAATACTAGAGGGAGAGAGATAGAAAGCCAAAACGGAGGACAAAAAAGAAACAGACACTGAGTGAAATTAAGAAAACAGTAGAAGAGGTGGGAGATTAACAGAAAGAAAATAGACGAGAGAAGAATCGTTATGTGAAAGAAAGAAAGAAGAGGGAGGAGGAGGAAGAATGGAAGAAAGAATGAAAGGAAAACACAAAAAAGGACGATAGAGAAGAGGAAAGAAGAAGAGAATGAAGAAAGAGAAAAAGAAAAGAAAGAAAGAAGGAATGAGGAGGAATGATGAAAGGAAGAATGAAGGATGGAAATAAGAACAAAAAAAGAGAGAAAGTAGAGAACAAGGAAGGAAAATAAATAGGGAGAGTGCATGTGAAAAGTGTAACGAAAATAAAACACAAGACAGGGGAATATGAAAGAAAGGAGACAGAATGCAAAGTGATTATCAAAACATAAAGGAGGGAAAAACGAAGAAAGGGATTAGAAAGGAATAACCAATCTAAGATATATAAATGGAAAGTGAGAGTAACAGGGCAAAAGAATGTAAAGGTACAGGGAAAATGTAAGAGAGGAAGATGAAAGAAGAAAAAGGAGGGAAAGGGAATGCAAAGGTAGTCAAGTGGAAAAAAAAAGCGAGAAACGTTAACTACAAAGAAATTCTAAGGTATGGTAAGGTATGTTAAGGTAGACAAGGAATTAAATTAATTGCCGTAAGGTGCGATAACGTAAAGCAGGAATTAAAGTAATGTAATGTAAGGTAACGCAAGGTAAGATAAGGTAAGGAAAGGTGAAACAAGGTAAGGTTAGGTACGGTAGGCAAAGAAGATAAGAGAGAAGAAGAGTACACCTGTCCTCTCACCTGGGGGATATTAATTAAGGTGAGGCAGGTAGGGAAGTGAAGTGTGCAGGGGAATGAGCAGGAGGCAGAGGAGAGGAAGAGATACGTACATGAAGAAGAAGTAAATGAGGGAGCAGAGAATAAGAAAGCAGAAGAGAAGGGAGGTGAGGAAGAAGAAGAAAAGATACAAAAAGTGAATGTTAAAGAAGAGGAGGAAAGTGTGGAAGACGATGAGGTAAAGGAAAGAGGATGAGGAAAAGGAGGAGGAAGTAGAGAAGCTGGAGGAAAGAGGAGACAAAAAAGGAAGATGGATGAACGACATAAAACAGAAAGGAGAGACACTGAAGGATAACTGGGAAGATGATGCGGAAGAGGACAGAGGAAGAGCAAAACTAAGAGAAGAAGGAAAATGGAAGAAGGATGCGGAGGAGAGAAAAGACGAGAGATAGACAAGATTAATGAGTAGTGGAGTAAGTGGAAATAAGAAGAAATGGATACCAAGGGACAATAAAAAAGGGTAGAGTAATAAGAAACAATGCTCGAAAAGAAAGAAGAGGAATGAACGAGAAGGACGAAGAAAGAATGAAAGAAAAAACTGCGCAGGAGAGATGATCTAAAGGAAGTGACGAGAAGGAAGAAAAAAGCGAGTCGGAAGATATGAACCAGGGAGATCTGAAAAGCCTGGAAAACAAAGAGGGAGAAACATTTGAGGAAGGCAGGCAGATAGGAAAGGAAAGAGGGAAGAAGGGGAGGGTAGGAACAAGTGGGAGGCAGAGAGGAAGGAAAGGAGGGAGAGAGGGGGGAAGGGAGAGAGACAGACGAGATGGAAAGAATGGAGAGAGAGAGACAGGGAAAATGGAAGGAAGATAAAGAAAGGGAGTGAAAAAATGTGAAAGACAGGGACAAAGGGAAAAGTTAATTGAAGAAAGAAAGATAAAGTGAGAAAGAGGGAAAAAATGAGACAGTGGTAGGGAAGAAAGAGGGAAAGGGAGAGAAGGAAAGGCAGTCCACGTCTCTGCATTTTGTACCCAATAATTAAGAGAATATTTAAAGCGGGCGCGAGGGGAGGTGATGGAAGAGGAAGGAGGGAAATAGAAAGGAGGAGGGAAGGAGGTGATGGAAGAGGAGGGAAGGAAGGAGGGAAGGAGAGAGGGAGGGAGCGAGGGAGGTGATGGAAGAGGGAAGGAGGCAGAAACGGGGGATAAAAATGGACGCAATTTCCAACATACTCATTCCCTTTACATCGCTCTCATACACTCTCATAATACCACCACACACTATTACCTCACTCCCTCACTCACACACACGTGCACACCCGCATGCGCACGTGCGAGCACACAGACACGCACAAACGCACAAAAACATACGCTTATACACAAACATATACACACACATCCTCTAGTATACACCCTTACCCTGCTCCTCTCTCTCTCTCTTCTCTCTCTCTCTCTCTCTCTTTCTCTCTCTCTCTCTCTCTCTCTCTCTCTCTCCGCATACTCGTAAACTTCAGCATACTCGTAAACTTCCTTATCTCCCATCATACTCCTTCAGCCCACACCACCACTTTCCGTATGCATAATATATTCCTACCTTTTACCAACTCCTCTGCATCACACCCACGCAAACACACCTCCCAACCCATTCCATATTTTCATGCACTTTCCCACCTTACACCTACCACCACCTCACTACCCAAACAAGAACCATACACTTTACACCCATCCATCATTCTAGTTGTTTTTTTTCATCTCCACCTCATTTCACCTCCACACCAACTCCTAGCCAACCCATACCATAAGCAAATAAACTACACAATCATTTCATCCTTGCCCATCTACATCCACCCTACCTTATACTCTTCCCCATCTTCATATCCCATAGCCACTATATCATCCCTTATATCCTTTCCTACTCCAGTACCCAATTTTACATCCACACATACACCGCCTTACATCCATACCTACACCACCTTGCATCAACACCTACACCATTTTACACCCATAATTACATCACCTAACATCCATACCTACATCACCTTATACCCACAGGCCTACCTAGACCACCTTACACACATTCCTACACCACCTTACATACATACTCACGCCACCCTACATTCATACTTTGACCACCTTTCTCACACCTACATTACCTACTCTTCATAGCTACCAATACCACCTTACCCTCCCCACACCCATACCCCATCCCATCGTGAGAGAAGGATATTGGTTAGTAGAGGCAGCGTGAGAGGGAAATAAGTAAATATTGACCAGGTGTGTGAGGTCAATACGGCCTTGATTAGTTCTACAGGTAATAACCGGTGGATTACGGCTGAGTGAAGGTGGCGGGGATAGAGGCAGAAGGGAAGAGGGAGAGGATATGAAGGACAGGTGAGGGGAAGGTGAAAGAGGCATAGGGGAAGGGGACACAGAAAGAGGAAAAGGTGACACAGGTAGAGGGGAAGGTGGTAGAGGCACAGGGGAAAGGGACGCAGGCAGAGGGGAACGAGACACAGGCAGAGGGGAAGGAGACACAGGCAGAGAGGAAGGAGGTAGGAGAGGGAAAGGGGACACAGGCAGAGGGGAAGGTAGCTGAGGCAGAAGGGAAGGGAGTTGAAGCAGAGGGGAACGGGCAGAGGGGAACGGGCAAAGGCAGAGGGGAACGGGCAAAGGCAGAGGGGAAGGGGAGTAAGGATGTTGGGTAGAGGTAAGGGGAAGGGGTGATGAAGGGATGGGGAGTTAGGGAGGGAGGACACGGTAAATGGAAGGGAAGGTGAGAAGGGAAAGCAGATGTTAGAGAAAAGGAGGTGAGGAAGAGAAGGTATGGGAGGGAAAAAGAAGGTAAGGATTAAAGGAGGTGAGTGAAAGGGATCGTGAAGGAAAGAGGATGCTGAAAGGAAAGAGAAGTCGACGTAAATGGTAAGGAAGGAAATGTGAAAAAGGACGAGAAGAGGAAAAAGGTGACATTGAAGGGATGGCGGGGAGATGAAAAAAGTGGAGGGAGGGGGGGAGGAAAGGTGAGGGAGAAGGAAAAGCAAAGGGGAGGGGAAGGTGACTGAGGGGAAAGAAGGTTAAGATGGACGGTGAGGAGGTGAGAAGAAATAGGTGATGGCGAGGGGGAAGGAAGGGGGAGGAGCAAGAGGAAGGCGGTGATAAAGAGTGTGAGGGGCGAGAGTGAAGATAAAAGAAGATGAAGGCTGCGTATAAAGGAAAGTAATGAACGACAGCCAGCAGACCAATTAGTCCTTTCAAGATCGTTAATTACGGGGCATGTCATGTTAATGGTATCTATTCTACGTCTACGAAAAGGAAAGAAAAGCTTCGGGTTCGCTCTCCACTCCAACCCATCCTGTGTGAGAGAGTAAGAGTACATATGTCACAGCAAGAGCAAGTGGGGGATAATAATCCCTTCACTCTGATGTATTGTTGTGTTAAAACTATTATCAGACGATTTTACTTAACTTTGAGAGGACCTCTTACCACGATGGTGTCAGCGAAAGTTAATCTAACTCCCACCGTGTGCAATAAAATCATCCGGAAGTATAAAAAATTAACTAAGAAAATATGTCGCCGGATTCAAGGTCCTTAGTGCACTGTAACTGCGGAAGTCACTGACGGAGAAAAAAGCTCAGAATCTGAATAAATTTGACAATATTGGAAGAACAGTGGCTGAAATGAAAACACGTGGTGAAGGACAGGTAAGGGGGAAGAGGACTGGCGCAGATAAGGTGTAGATGAGAAGGGGTGAGGAAGGGAAACAGACGAGTGAGGCGAATGGGGTTGGTGATGGAAGGGGAGTGAGTGCAGGAAGCAAATTGAGAAGGGCGAGGGGAGGAATGAGTGCTAGAGTGGTTGGGCTAAAGGCGACGCTCTCTCTTCAAAGCTCACGTAAATCTTGTTTGTTAAGTATTTCTGCCCCTAAATAAATCCACCACCACATCCAGAAAATAGCTATGACACTGGGTAAGTAGAAAAATCGGATACGTTGAAGGTTTTGCTAGTTTGCCTTGACTTGTACCGTTTTCTCTCACATACACCTACATTCTCTCTTACATATCCAAGGCTCACTCGTATAAACGCAAAAAAAAAAAAAAAACTTTTGCTTGACTTTCAGTGGTATTGTGCAAAGAATATCAATAAAAAGTACTAAACTATAAAACAGTCAAGGTGAATGGTGCATCACCCTTTTATCTCTTTTCCATTTGCTTACCTTGATGATACAAATATTAATTAACTATAAGCGCAAATGGGAGTGCTTGAGGGAGTGTACCAGGGGCAATGGAGTAGTAGAGATGATGATGGCTGGAAGCAGGGAAGTGTAATTGGAGAGGAGGGGAAGATGGAAGGGTATATATAAGGGAAGAGTGCACGGCATAAAATAAGGA
>JAGKTI010033224.1:0-11723 GCA_018397915.1 Birgus latro | reverse complement strand
TGTTTAACATAGTAATGGAGGAGGCAACGCGGGAATGTGGGGGGGGGAGGGCCCATGGGAGTTCCTGTATGCTGATGACCTAGTGCTGACGGCGGAGAATAGGGAAAAAGTGGTGGAAATGCTTAATGGATGGAAGAATGGAATGGAGAAGAGGGGAATGAAAATGAATGTGGATGGGACAAAGGTAATGGTGACAGGCAAGAAACAAGTAAAATGAATTCAGTCAGGAAAATGGCCATATGGATGCTGTGGCAGAGGAGTAGGTGTGAACTCAGTGCTGTGCACGGAGTGGTGCCATAGAAGGTGTTCAGGTCTGCAGAATTTGAGAGGAGTGCAAAATTTCCGCTGCCAAGCCTCCATAAGAAGAGAGGCGGAGGGAGATGAAGCAGAGGATGCGCTAGAGGTGAATGGGGGCACACTACAGGAAGTGCAGCAGTTCTGCTATCTTGGAGATATGTTGGACTGCGAAGCAGGGGTGGAGAGATCAGTCAGAACAAGAGTGGCGGCAGCATGGTTAAAGTGGAAGGAAATAGCTAGCCTACTGGTCAACAAACACATACCGCTGAGACACAGAAGTAAAATATATGAGGCCTTCATTAGACCAGTATTGATATATGGTGCTGAAACATGGGCTTTGACTGATAGACTGATGAATGTTCTGAGAAGTGCTGATCGTAGAATGTTAAGATACATGGCGGGAGTGAGATGGGAGGACAGAGTTTTGAGTGAGGAGGTAGCCAGAAGATGTGGGGTGAAGGATCTCGATATTATCTTGAGGCAGAAGCGGCTTAGATTGTTTGGTCACGTGAGGAGGAATGAGGAAGGGAGCTGTGTGAGAATAGCAGAGGAACTGAAAGTGGTGGGACGTCGACCGCCAGGAAGACCTAAGAAGACCTGGAAAAGTGTTGTAACGCAAGATATGGAAAGACTGGGTATTGGAGAAGATTTAATCCAGGATAGGAAGCAGTGGAGAAAAGCCATTGCACGTCCAACCCCAGTTTGAATATGGGAACAGAAGGACGAAAAACGATGATGATGATGATGATGATGATGAGATCAAGCTATAGACTTTGCTATGCGTACAAATCACGACAGTTTTGTCATTTTTTTTCGGACTTTAAGTGTCGATACGCCCAACACTTATATATTCGTTATTCCATCACATCTTGCCCTCCGAGACACAATATTTCTTATGTATAAAATATTATTTATTCATCATTTATTTCTTTATTGATTTTTTTTTCGAGGTATGTCCTCAACATGACGGGAAAAAAAAAAAAAACGAAAATGGAACGATGACT
This sequence comes from Birgus latro, assembly GCA_018397915.1. Classification (NCBI taxonomy): domain Eukaryota; kingdom Metazoa; phylum Arthropoda; class Malacostraca; order Decapoda; family Coenobitidae; genus Birgus; species Birgus latro. The sequence continues at coordinate 10,422 of JAGKTI010033224.1, read as the reverse complement.
ATGTTCAGTTTGACTTCACATGTGTTACGGAGAAGAACGTTCTTGAACGCAAATTTGAAGCCACCAAAGCACAATGAACATTTCCAGGAAAAAAAAAAAAAATGCAGGCATGGTTGCAGGAAAAGACATCGCAAAATTATAGGTCAAACGAGCCAGGTTTGACTGTGCCGGCACATTGCCGAACCTAATTTGTTCTTATCAAATTGTATACCACTTTTCTAAGTCAAAAGCTATTTAACTAACGAGGATCTAATCAAGCCTTGTGCCCTTAAAATGGCGAAGATTGTTCTTTGCAAGGATGCAGAGAAAAAAAAAACAAGTGCATTGTTACGGGTAAGCGAGCGATGTTTTCTCTGTTAAGTTTGGAAATAAGCAACCCGACCCGACTGTCACGCTAAGCAGAAACAAATAACTTTCCTCCTTTGTGAAGTTAACGTTCCTCCTTTGTGAAGTAGAGATGAAAATTTCTGCATGTGCTTCATTCATTCAATAAATTTTGTTGTCAAGTAAAAACTCACCCATAAATCTGTAAGAACCCTTTGAAATTTCGAGTTTCCAAGGAAGCGTTTGGCTCTTGTTGGGGAACGCCTCAGTTATGAAATCAAATTAAATAAGATTTTCCATTGCAACACTGCGGTTTTGGCATCAGCCCTACCAATTAAATATCGGAGATTTCGCCTATAATTTTGTATCAGAGAGAGAGAGATTGTGGTCACAGGGCGCTCGCTCACTCGTCACTTGCTCACAAAGTGCACTGTCGTGATACGTAACCGAATTATCGATATGTCGGGATATTTTGGAGTAGGTTATTGCTGATATTGAGGTTAGTCCTTTAAAGATCAGCTCACAGGTGGATGAGCCAACAAATGTGTCAAATTTATTTCTAGCAAATGGCAGTGGTCGGCTACGTAAAGGACAAAGTGGGGGGGGGGAAATAATCTCGTCTGTGGGTCACTGAAGACAAGCTATAGATGTGTTTGGTATGATAGGGCATTCTTCACAAATCACCAGCTCCATCTCAACGCGATTGGATTGATATGTAGGATGGGGTGCCAGCTATGCTAGGCAACCGTTCAGGGTTTGCTACATTAACCCCCACACGCCGGGCATCATTTAACGTAGTCGTCACCTCACTGCAGGCAATTTCTCTGAAACTGCTGAAAATTGCTTGTTTTCCACATATTAATATCTCCGAAAGTATAGAACTTGGGAAACGAATTAATTATCATTTTACTCATCAACTCTTCTTCTTGCGAATGAAAGTATCCCCAGGTATGTGGGTCCTTGTGGTAATGAGCAATGATGTGAGGAAGAGAATTAATTTATGGCATGAGAGAAGAGGTGTTCGTGCGTCTACCCATGGCACCGACTATAGCTTTGCTTTCAATATAATGACTTACTCCACTACTAGATAAACTAGACACTGTTGCATCCAAGGCATGCTTTTTGGCACTATCACTGAGCCCTTTTCTGGTATTCTTGGAAAGGGGACTGGCAGGGGCGGATGATGCAAGGATCCACATAAGACAAGAGATAAAGACAGAGTCACAGATATGACTGAGTTATGCTTGCCTCAGGTGCTGGGAGGCTATTCCCACCCATTGGTAATGAGATCAAGTGGCAGCCACTTCAAACTGTGGCGCAAAAACACTTCCTGCTACAGCCGTCCCCAGGCGCCCCTGATCAACTAATTTCGCATCGGATATAGCTGTCACCAAGCGCTTAGGGATTAATGACAAAAGAAATTTGTGACTTGATCATCCATTGTTTTCTTTAACCAACACTCACTTACAGTAATGTAGTTGCTTCCAGACCTGAGCAAGATTTTGGATGTTTCCGTGAAAATTATGAACATTTTTCTTGTGCTTTGAATCATTGACTGTTTCAACTGTTTTGGCTGTCTGGCAACAAAATTGATTATGAAGACTGCACTTTTGTACCACAAAGAAGTGAGATGGCTATCACGTGATGCTGCGCAATTGCAACAGATATGTTGGTTTACTTATACCTGAGCGTGGTGGTGGGAGAGTGCCTTGGTGTTGGTAGTGTGTGTGTGTGTGTGTGTGTGTGTCTGTGTGTGTGTGTGTGTGTGTGATCACAGTACTGACCTTTTTTCCCCACCCAATGAATGGATTAGGGGAAAAAAATATAATATCCATGTACAGTCATTCATAAAAGGAGTGGTACCTCGCTAGCCAACCCCTCCGCGTTTCGTGTGGTAACACTGTAACCTTTACAACTTCAGGTGAATCGAGTTGGGCTTTGATATACTATGCCTGAGTGAACCCCGATTTGAATTTAGCTTCACTTCCTGATGAACGAATGTAGCTATGCTGTGTGCGAAAATATTGCTATTTTAAATAACTGCATCATAGTGCAAGCAGCAAATCCTTTGACCTCAGTAGATTATCTACTTTTGAGCATTTTCATAATGTAGCATCAATCATTTCCCGTCCCCTTCCCAGAGAGGCTTGGGGGAGGGTATCTTTTCACTCGGTTTCTCTGCTTGTTTGTCTGTCTGTCTGTCTGTGTGTCTGATAACAACTTTACGCGAAAACTACCGGTGCGATTTTGACTAAAATTACAGGGATGATGGGCTATGACCTGATCATCTGATTATTGCTTTGGATCAAATTAGGCCAAGGCCCAGGCTGTAGGCCCTCCAAAAATGTAAAAAAAAAAAAATCTGTTTTTGTCATAACTTTTCAAATTCGTCACGTCGATATGGAACCAAAACCTAAAGGTGCATCTTTCAAATCTGCATCTTATAACATGCCTTATTACATCAGGGGGGTCACCCCCTAGTTTTTTTTTTTTTTTTATGTGACTGACTCTGGTCATAGGCTTCACAGCCTGCTACCAAGGCCCAGTAGTCCTCCTACATATCATACACCTCAACATGTCACCACTTCGGCGCTAACACTCACCGTCCATATTGAATACATGCTAGGGCTGTATTATACAGGACTGGTGTAATTGTATTTTAACGACATGTCGGTGGGTCTTCTGGTAGATCAGTAAAGTCTGCTTTTATGACATTCAAATCCTTTAACTGTTCCCTGCCCCAGCGGGGATTTGAGCCTGGGTCCGATAGGACTGCAGGCCACTACCGATTGAGCCACCGTTAGCAGTAGGGGGGTCAGTGTCAGGTGAGTCGGGCCTAAAATTTCAAATGGGCATAAAATCGACAGTTTTCATCCAATTTACTGCAAATTTAATATGTGACATCGTTGGGTAGGTATCCTGCCGTCTTTATACGTCAGCACTTAAAGACTGCCGGGGACGGGTTTGCTGTGCCTTGGCACCGCTTCTTGTTCACATTAGAACATGATGAGTGGATGCACAAAAACAATTACAATGTCGTATCAGCCTGTGATTTCCAATTATTCCTCGCACAGTTCAAAGCATTCCGTTGTAGTGATTATTACAACTTTCATCCCGTAGCCCAGCCTGTGACTTTACGTATAAACGCTTAATGTCACATTACCGACTGGGGAGTTGCTATGTCGGTACACGTCTCGGACTGACCAATAATTAATCTTATACTGACCTGCGCGTTATAAACATCCTGAGGCTATTAAAAAAAAGTGTCATTCACACGAGGTTACTTAATTTTAAAGGCTGCATGTCTTCATGACGTGTATTATCGAGTTAGGCTACAACATCTTGAAGGAATTAACTCTTTGACATTATTATGGTTTCGTTGTTTTAACGAGTTTTGTAAAATAACTGTGGTCTCGATGACCTCGTCAGAAGATAAACGTTATTTGTTCCATAACCTACATCAGATTTTATGCCATATTACTGAATAGAGTTTATTGCTGTGGGAATGATACTGTTATAACTAAAACAGCAATATACTGCTACAACAAAGATGAAAGTTTCACTTCTATTAGGCTAAGAGTTCCAAATCACTTCTGCAGAAATACTACACTACGTGCCTCGTCACTTTGTCACAATATATGAATTCCTGCATTATCCTTTGTTTATTGTTTTTTTTTTCCTACGTTTATGGTTAGGATTTAATGTTTCTCCAGAAAAATAATATAGCACTGCAACGTGTAACAGCATCAGTGTTACGTTTTTGTGCAATATGTCATAAACAATCATCTTCTGAATATCTTACACGATATTTTAGCATTTCATTGCTGGCGTAATTATGATCATGCGGTACATGAAGAATTTTTACAGTAGCTATGTTACGTAGCACTGTCCGAGTTGCATTTCAAAGCAAATACTCCCTTTATCATCTCAGTCCCTGTATTTCTTAGACTTTGCTTGTCCTTCACAGTATACTGTAATTTTAATATCCGATGACTGTAGAGATAATATCACTGAATTCTGAGGTAGCAATCTCCGTCGTGGACTGTGATTCCAAAGCTTGAAGGTCAACAGCTGAGTTTGTCTGACCAGATTAGTATCCATGTCAATAATTTCTCGTCTGTAGCCTACCATATATCTGTGAATAAGAGGATGTATTAGTGCCAGAGTAAGCGCTAGTTTGTCCACATCTCTACAACGTATGTGTGGGTGAAAGGGATGTGTCACTGCCAGTGCGAACGCTAGCCTGGCCACGTCTCTACCACATATGCGTGGGTTGAGATGTGTCAGTGCCAAAGCGAATGCTAGACTGGCCACATCTCTACCAATATGCATGGGTGAAGGGACGTGTAAGTGCTAAATCACATGCCTATCTGGCCATATCTCTCCAACATATGCATAGATGAGGGAAAGTGATAGTGCCTGATTACTCCTTTACCTGGTCACATCTCAGTCACATACAAGTTCATAGGTTAACGTAGTAGTGTACATACGAATTTCAGAAAACTTAAGCTCAAAAGGACAGGGAACATCTTCGTGTGCTGATTCAGCTTGCCCCATGCCTTAGTTTTCGTGGCAATAGGCCCAGTAGGTTGCCCGTGAGTGCGCATTTACTCACACACACACACACACACACACACACACACACACACACACACACACATACACACACACTCACGGACAGGAAGGGACTTGGGGGGCGTATGCCCCCTTATTTTCTGCAGATCAATGAATATTTATAATAACTGAACTATGACTGCAAATTAAAAGGTTTAAGTATCTCACGTAAATGCCTTCATGGAATCATTTTGATGAAAAGAGGGATTTCGTGATAAATTTTGGAGGTTTTGACAATGAGTTATCAAGAGTTCATACTTTTAAATCCACAAAGAATTATGCCAGAGTGGTGCATCCAGCTCTAAAAAAAACCTTCCACATCCACTCACCTCCCCCCCTCTCCGATACGCAGGCATAGGGCTCCCCTCTCCCAAAACACACAATATCCACACATATGTTTCTTTGCGGTAATATGGTGCTCTTCACTGCTGCTTAGCTTTCCTATCTTTCAGCATCTACAATCGCAGCGTGTAATTGGTAGTGGTTGACCCCAATTGTTCCTTGCACATGTATTAAGACTTCACACGTCTAATTATTTTGTTTGCTCATTATTAGTACAATTTTACTTGGTAGACTTTTTATTGGGGTGTTCGATAATAGCACTGAATAAACTTCTGTCATCCTGAGGTCATTCGTAACTTGTATAAGATTGGCTGGTGGTAGTCTGATAAGTTTTACCATGTAATCGTGATGAAGGGGACGCTGTTATTTCATGGAATGTTTATGGCAAAAGTATGATGCTGGATGTCGGTGATGGCAGCCACCGTCTTAGAATGTGGTGGTCTTTGGGTATTTATCCCATGCCCTGTACTCTGTATGGTTATTATTGTATTAAAAACCACAAGCATTGACACTTCTGGTCGTTATTAAAATAAGCGGTGTCCATAACGCCACATCTACAAGTCGAATCGTGTCACATGTGAGAACGACTTACTATATTCCGAAATATAACCGCACGAGTTTGTTTTCAAAATATTCCGACTCAGATGTGATGGAGTACTGTCTTGTTAGACTTTTCTACTGTATTGTGCTACAGTCTGCCATGGTGAGAAGATTCTCTGACTTTAGGGTATGTAATACGCCGAGAAAACCTTCCTGTCAATCCCTAACTGCTACTTCTAACCTATTTTGCTTGGATTACGAATGAAGTTTCGTATTACAAGACGTTTTCTCTTAGCCGAGCAGTACCAAAGAATAATTCATAGTAGTGAACGAAGTAATAAATATTTATTTTCTTTTTTAAAATAAATAGTGGTGAACCAGGTAAATATACTTTCAATGAAATTTTAACCATTTTGGACAAAACTTCAGCAATGAAAATGTAAACACCTACGTATATCTAGCGACAAGTGCCAACTGCGTGTTGCTAAGACGAAGTCCTATTATGATCCATGCCGTGTACAACAGTCTTTATAACTGTTGATGTCAGATTATACGGATTGTCTGTTATTCTATTCCATTCCGTGTACAACAGTCCTTGTAATTGTTGAGTTCAGATTATGCAAATTGTCTGTTATTCTATTGTATAATTTTTGTTTTTTTTCCTTGGAGGGAACTGTTTCACGGGCTCAGCCTTTGGTTCCTTCTTCCTCGCCCTAAAAAAAAAAAAAATCCTCTTTCACTGATAGCTGTTGTGGCTGTTATGATAGAAGCTGTAAGAGACGGGTGGAAAAGGCAGAGAGTGGAGTCATGTAATGGTGCTTTCATGGTGTGACGTTAATCTGCCTTTTGAGACAAGGGAGGAAGTAGTGCTGGAAAGGGTAATAATTCTTTTCCAGTCCATCCACACAACTTCCCAGCCCGCCTGCCTCCCTCTCTGGCTGGCTGCCTGCCTGACTGTCAACATGCCAGCCAGCTTGCTAGCTTGATTGCCTGCCGTCCTGCCTATTTCCTGTTAGCGTACCTGCCTACCGACCATCCTGTTTGTTTTCCTATCTGTCTGTCTACCTTCTCTCCTGTTTGTCTTCCTTCCTGCCTCTCCACTTAAGGTACTGAGATAACATGAGGGTCGTGTTCATTGCCTCTGTTAAGTACGCGCCTCAGGGGATTTTTAGAGGACGCGCAACCTGGTGAAGTATTGTATACTCGCCATCTCTCTGCTTTCCTTATACTTGAAGATTCCAACTTGATTCATTTTCATCCTAGTATAAGACATTCAGTATATATAATCTATTAATTGATTTTCTGATACCACCAGTAAATATAATTCACATTAGCTCCTTCAATTCGAGGAATGTAGTCCATTCAGTACGAGAAAAAAATCTGCTGAGTACAAAACTTGGTGAACAGGGGGAAGTTGATTCATTCATCAATAACCCCGTCAATATGGGAAGATATCCTAAGCTCATTAAACAACCTGATGTTAGCTATGGGAAAAAAATTAAAACAGAAAAAAAAGACATTTCAGGTTGGAGGAATTGAAAATAATCTGAAAAATCTACATAAAGAAAAGTGACTTAATATAACCAAAGGTAAATGATATTCCTCAGATAGCTCGGGTATTTGATTCTTTGTTTATTCCATTCATCATGTTAAGCCTCTTCATATTTTAACCCAGCATCATAACAAGTAATTGCACTTTTTTTTCCGTCACTCCTCCTCATGCTCAGCCTTGTTTCCCACCTTCCTTCCATACGATGAGGTGATTATTTTTTTTTTTACTTGGGAAGTCCTATCTATTCTAAGTCAAGTTGTTTGCAGATAGCAAGAATATGCTTAAAAATAGGGCATTGTATTCAATGGGGGTTGTTATTTCTGGAACTAACCCACTTACCTATAAGAATATCTGCGTCGCGCCACCATAAGCATCAACCTACATAAATATCAAATTGCAAAAATGTTAGACACAAGAATCAGTAATGATCAGGCAACTTCCTGCGTGACGTACTTAGCAACAAGTAGGTCAATCGTTAACTGCAGTTACTTCACATTCATTCATGCACCTTCCCTAGCATTCCATCTCACCCAGTTTGATAAGTCCAATAAATTCAGTTTAGGTACTGCTAATCCACTGTTTTGGACATTTAATGTTTTTTTATGTCCAGACTGGCCATTGCTGTTTAAAAACAGTTGTCAGATGATGTCCAGTCAGGTCATTCTGGTCACTGCTCCTCTGAACTGTCTGCTTGCATCCCTCCACCTCTGTGATGGGTGCATAGCATCCATCTAGCAACAAACTCTCATCCCTCTTCTGTCCAGCTCCATAATACAAGCGCTATCCATTACTCCCAGTCCATCATTTATGCAATAGATCAATTCTGGAACTGCCTCCCTCTGTCTGTATTTCCTGCTTCCCATGATTTCCAGTATTTCAAACGCATTGTGTCCAGGCATCTCAAAATGAACAGATCTTGAATTTGGCTGGCTCTTGTATTTTTTTTTTTTTTTAATTAGGAAGGAACGGTTTGTGAGCTCCTGGCCTTTTGTTCCTTCACCCTCGCATTAAAAAAAATAAATAAATAAAACTGTTGTCAACAAATTTTCAAAAAACCACTTAAGGTGTGTTAAGGACCTTTAGGTCAGTAGCATAGCTATGTATGTTATAATGGGATGGCCAGGATTGGACGTGGGATAGCTCAAAGAACTCTTTAGAGGGAGGTTCCTGGGATATTCTCCGAGAAATTTAGGTAGTCTGGCATGTTTCAGGGGTGGTCATGCCATCGAGGCTACACAAATGCTTTAAATACAGTCATATGACTTCAGATACAGTTTTTTTCACCCTTGAGGCTGAATGTAAATATTCTGATGCATAACGAATATTTTTGTGTGCAGATACTGGTACTTACCTTTTAACGAACATCCCAAGTTGCAGTGATTGTGTACCTGATCTTCCAGATAATTTTTCCTTTTTTTATTTTGCATTGCTTATTTTATGTAACGAAAATAAAGGAAAACTTAAATGATAACAGGATATGCCTTACATTTCTCCTGGGCATTGTTATAATAACAGTATTCCTTCTTTGCCTCACCCGGGCGGAGTCCAGCGAGATATTGTTTTTGGCTGTTTGTTTGTTTGTTGGTAAATAAAACGGCAGAATGGAATTGCATAAAATTTGCAGGATATCTGGGCACTGGTCCCAAAGAAAGTGATTAAATTTTGGAGGTAATCGAATGAACCTGAAAGGTCAAAATTAAGTTCCAGAATTTTCAAAGGGCTATAATTTGAAACTGGTTGAAGACAGAGATATTTACTATTAAGAACATACAAGAACACTTAATGTTGTTTTTTTGGGCACCAAGACCTTTGACTTCGAGTGACCTTGAAAGGTCAAACTCTAGGACACGGATATTCAGGGAGCCATAACTAGAAACCGGTTGAAGATAGAGATGTTTACCGTTATTAACAAATAATAAGTCCCATATGGGTTTTTAACTGGTACCATGACCTTTGACCGTAAGTGACCTTGAAAGGTCAAACTAAGGCTCACAGATACTCAGGGGGTTATAACTCAAAACTAGAGGATAAAGATATTTACTATTATCAAGATATAGAAAGTGTGGTTAAATTATCATTTAACCCGAGGCGTCCCGACAATGTATGGGTACATCGAACGTTTTGTCATGACACCTGATGATGTACCCATACGTTATGCAATTGCAAGGTCAGTCATTTGCACATTTTTCAAGTTTCACAGGTGATTTTCGGTAGGCATATGTGGGAGACCTTCCTCTACCAGCTGTCGAGCGGGGATACTGCCTGGCCCCACCTGGCCAACCCTCCCCCCTCCCCCCACACGCCATTTTCTCGGCAATTCACCTGTTAGCAGTGACCTGGCCAGTAAAGACATGTCGCGCCACGGTGTGTCCAATGACGAAATTTAAGGTGAAAGTGATTCCTGAGGTGGAGGACAAAGGAATAAACAAGCTAGAGGAAGAAACAAAAAGAAGTGATGAGGTAGTAATGTCGTTAAGGCAGGTGCCATATGTTGACGTTTTTGGTGAGTGAACAACGCTTATATCGCCTATACTATTGTGTGAAAACCAGTATATTCTTGTACTACATATAAATTCGTACCAAATAAATAAATTAATTAATTAATATGTATTTTAAAGTGGTCTGAATTAGTTAACCCTCCCATAGTACGTTTTCTTTGAATCCAGGTACCCTCAGAGAGAATGAAAAGGTAAGGATGACTTGCACCTGTAGTAACATTTATAAGCTCAGGAGGGCGATTTCTCTCTGAATTTTCAATGTTTATCACCAAAAGCGGTGGTTTGAGCCCAAAAAAATTCGTTCTGAAATTAGTCAGGATTGGGGGGGGGAGGGTCGGAGGTGGAAAATTGGTCGGGACGTGACAGGTTAAGCTCCAATTGCACTTTGATTTTTATTTTTTCAGAAACCTGCTGATTATAGTGTTTTCTATGGGATTTTGATTATTGACTTTATCGCAAATTACCCGTTCTCGAGTTTTGCGCCGCCCCCCGCTTTCTCCACTTCAACCTTCCGAAATGGGGATTTTGCTATATAATAAATAAAAGTCATAC
>JAGKTI010033223.1:0-11723 GCA_018397915.1 Birgus latro | reverse complement strand
GTTGAATAATTTATAACGGTACATTGACTTCGGTCATGTAAATAACTCCTGAACCAGATGTGGCATATATTCCGGATTCCGTGATGATGTAATTTTCTCAAAATATTATGGTCTAGAATGTCAAAGGCGTTTTTAAGATCTAAAAATACACTGATGGTACACTTTCCATTTCCCCGGTCTTGCAAAATTTTGTTTATTAATTGTGTGATGGCCACTTGTGGGGATAGATTTTTGCAAAAACCAAACTGACAGTTACTTAAAATGCCATGACTTACAAGAAATCGTTGAAGTCTATCGGTCATGGCACGTTCGCATATTTTATTTAAGAGAGTTAAGTATAGAAATGGGGCGATAATTTGACACATCACCTCGATTGCCCCCTTTAAAGACAGGAATAACTTTAGCTACCTTAAATATATTTGGAAAAATACCAGTTCGAAAAGACAAATTAATTAATATAGAAATAACAGGAGCTAAAACAGATAGTTACTTTAATAACTTTTATGTGGATGTTATCCAGCCCTGGAGCAGAATCTTTTAATGCTTTGATTATAAAAACAATTTCATCCGGCGTAGTGTCTGAAGGCAGAAAATCTGGATAATTGTTCGATAAATAATACATAGGAGACACATCACATCCAGGAAATATTTCTGCCAGTTTATGTCCTATGGTTGAAGTGGGTATTAATATAATTGCTGATTATGCTGGAATCAGAGGTTTGACTATCTCCGATGTTTAAGGATTCTGTGGTGGGCTTACTGACACACATCCCATTGATAATTTTATTAATAAGCTTCCAGGTTCCCTTGCTATTACCAGTGTTAGCACTGAATTTCAGGTTGTAATAATTCTTTTTAGAGGCACTTATCATATTGCTAACCCTGTTTCTAAATTCTTTATATTGTCTGCCAAATGAAATGGGCTTTTTAAAGTATTTCTTGTATAATTTATGCCTTTCTCTTATTAATTGTAACAGCTCAGCAGCTATCCAAGGTTTGCCTACTTGTTTATCCCTGATTTTTACGGTTCTGATGGGAATAATTTTATCAGTAACACCAGTTATAGCATCTGAAACTGAATTATATGAGGTATCAAGGTTATTATCAATTATTACTAAGTCAATTGCTTCTTGCATAGCCTGACAGAGATTACCTTGGTCCACATTATTATAATTTCGATAAGAAAAGGTAATCTCCTTTGTACATGAAGAACCAAAAAGAAGGAATGGGGCAAAGTGATCGGTTACGTCTGTTAAAAGAATACCACCACTAAAAACAATGTCAATGTTGTTAGTCCATATGTGGTCAATGACAGTTGCACTCTGCTTATTAACTCTTGTTGGCTTGTTAATACAAGGACAGTAGCTGTAACCGATAAGAAGATCTATATACGCTTTTATGTTCTTATCTGAAGTATTTAACATATTAATGTTAAAATCACCCATCAATATGCAGGTTTTTCCTGTACGAGATATACTTTCAAGAAGGGTTTCAAACGTATTTAAAAATGATCAAATGTTTGCATTATGCCTAAGATATATTAAACCAAAAAGTATAGTGTTCTGCAAATAAACAGTTTCAATGAACAAGTATTCTCTATGACCACTCATCAAACACATATCCCTCAAAGTGTGACAAGAGATTTCATTATTAACGTACATACATACACCCCCTCCCTAATGGTTCCTATTATTGGCGTATAGCTTATAGCCATTCAATCCGTATAAATTCTCAATGTCACTGGAAAGACGTGTTTCACAAAAGGACATAATATCTATTGGGTATTGATGTGATATTAGTCCGGAATGCACGAGGAAATGTTCTAAATTATGTTGTACATGAGAATCTTAGGGAGTTTATTACTTTTCAGTAGGTCTTCAAAAGCACTTTGCATATAATACTCTGTGTGAGGTAATGAAACATTGTTCAGAATGTTTTGTTCGGGGTAAGGTCCTTCCAAATTATATGAATCATTTATATTACTGTTAAATTTGAACTGAAGTTTGCTACTCTCATCAAAGGAGAGTGAGTGAACATTACTCTCAACGTTACATAATAATTCAAGTAACTGCGTGTCACTCAAATGGGAAAAAAATAAGGACATTGGAATTTAGCAAAGTGGACATAGCAAACACTATATTGGACAAGTTACCTTACTTAGTAGGCTCTTTAGCACTCTTGGATTTAACACTTCGTGCCTTGGCTGGAGGGTAATTTTGCTCGAGGCGGCGCTGCCTTATCAGCACCAACACCAGCTCCCGAAGCAGCACCAATAGAAGCACCCAACTCAGCATCGGACCCAGCACCAGCACCCAAACCAGCAACAGCACCCAAACCAGCACCAGCACCCAAACCAGCACCAGCCCCCGAACAAGCACCCAGACCAGCACCAGCACCAGCACCTGATCCTGCCTCACCATCTAAATCAGCACCCGCACCACCTCCCATACCAGCCCAAGCAGTAGCAGCAGCCGCAATGCTGGGCGAAGAATGCTGAACTGCCCTGGTTATGGCGACCTTTTGTTGCCTCTTATCACGTATGACGAGTTTAGTATGGTTGAAATAAGCAATTTTACCTGAAGCCTTGGCTTCCTTCAAGGCTGGGAGCTGAGCTTTTCTCGCCTGCATATGATGAATCACATAAATCTTCGTTGATGTAGATATTTGTATTTTTCAGCTTGGATGAATTTCGTAGTGCTTGCTGACGATCAGCAAAGTTGCTAAACCGTGCATCGACCGTACGGGGACGAGATATATCTTGACTGTACCGAGGTCCCACTCTGTGTGCTCACTCCAGCTACACTGCCCCAGTGTTTGGCTGGTCCCAGAGCAGACGCTGAACTTTGTCTTGAGTCTCTTCCCAAGTCTCGTTCGGACTTTCTTCAATGCCAGTGAAGCGGAGATTGTTCCGCCTCGAGTAGTCTTCTTGGTAGTCACGTCGATCTTTCAGTGTCTAAAGTTTATCTTCAATATCAGTCTTCTGTTTAATTTCTCTCTTCAAGTCCATGATCTCTTCTTTCAGTGACATGTTTTCACACTTTAGATTGTCCACTTCTTTTTGAGTGTACTCCCGTGAGTGTGTCAGCTCCAAATTTCGAGATTCCAGGTGTCTCATTCAGCAATTCAATTCCTTCAGGAACATTTCAGTTGCATCTATAGGCCTTTTCTGTATTTCCAACATGGTCTTTATATCTTCATTCAGCAACATACATGTTTGATTATGCGAGATGTAATTTTGATTTGGTGAATGACAGGAAGGAGTAAGAGCGGAGCGAAGGATAAGAACGTCTGCATTGCACGACAGCCACTCTCTCTCTAGAACACACTTTCTAACATACTAGTGGAACGCACTAGTACAATACTTTATCACACTTTACAAGACTCACTGACAAGTCTCTTAACAGACGGGTACAGGAAGGTAACGAAGGAGTGGCAAGAAATACGTCTGTAGACACTGACCTCAGGTGAAAGACTGACTGACCTTAGGTGAGAAATTGACTGACCTCAGGTGAGAGAATGACGGACTTCAAATGAGAGACTGTTGACTGACCACAATGAGAGACTGATGACTGATCTCAGGTGAGAACCTAGATAACTGACATCAGTCGTCCATTTCTTAATTTGCTTTTCCCACTGCAACACCCACGCCCTTATCAGCAGATCGGGCCATACCCGTAACATGTAAGATGGCGCCAGGTGAGTTTCTGATGGAGTGGTATTTACTGACTACCCTGTATGAGACAGTGGGACGGTGTGCAGCCGTGACAGTCATCCTGGTGACTGTGCAGTACCTTCCCTGAAGCATTTCAGCGACTTATCATCATTACTGCCTCGCCTCACTTTTGAGGTTTGCAGTGGGAGGTGGGGAATGGTCCCGGTTATTTACGTCAGTAAAGAGGGTCTTGACCCCACCTGCCAACCTTTCTGTGTATGACGGAAGGAGGCACGTGCCTCTTACGGTCTCTGGGCCTTATTTAAGCTCCCTCGCATCTCTTCCTCAACTTTTATTCATGTCTGGTGCATTAGTATATTTTTGTACTTATATTTGAGATTCCTATGATAATATGGAAAGATACTGATACCATTAGGTAAAAATATAAGGTGTAATATATGAAATAAATCGTTATAGAATATGCGTTCCTCCTAAGTTACGAGAACACGGCCTCTCCCATGTTCACTTTCCTCATAATCCCTTGTAGGGATTGTTGAGAAAATATCTCCTAAGGTGAATAAAATCGACATGAGTTAGTTGGAATAACATTTATTATATTTTATCAAAGAGTTATCATTTTTACTATTATTTTATGCTTTATACTTTCATACAGTATTGTTTAGCCTAGGACAGCCGTTTATTGGGCGAGATTAGATATAGCCGTCATTATTCCATTTAGTAAAAGAAATCTCTCCCAAGACTGACAGTCTGACGTTAGTTTCAATAAAGTTTGCATAACGTCATCACCATGAAGGAATATGGCATTTAATAAGCACTTTGCCCTGCCTCTACTATCCCAGTGATTCAGTCCAAGGATCCCCAAACGCTAAAAACTCACGAATAACACTGAGGCAGAAAAAAAAATGTATACCACCTTACGAGAGACAGTAATGTTCAGCTTATAGAAACGCACTTTAGATGAGAATCAAGAACTCCCTATATTTTCCAGCTTTCGATGTAAAATTTTATATCATCGAAGCTTATCGCAGACTCAGGATTAACCGATTCAATACTTTTATTTATTTATTTATTCATTTATTTATTTATTTTTTAGTATAGTCTCGCAAGTCTAGCATTTTGTATTAATCTTTGGAAAGACCTCTCGTAACAAATAGGATAATGGAAGCTCTATTCCACTCCTCCAGGTCGAAAGTCTATCCACAGCTGAATAAAATCTTGTACAGGCAACAAGGAAAAAAAGTCATCGAGCTGAAATGGTTGAGAAAACTATTGCAGAGGAAAACTGATAACTTTCAAGATGCCCAAGCTGATTTGAACATGGTCTGGGATATACGAGGATCAGCTTAACTTTCCTGGAGAGTCTCCTAAGTTAACAATTGCCTCTGTGACCTGCAGCCGGATTTCTTTTCTTCCACAGCGTCTTCTGCCTCGATATGGGATGGGGGAGTTCGAATGTCTGAATGTTCTCTTTCGTGTATTTACGTCTGATTTCTCAGGATTCATTAGGTCTACCTGTGTCTCGTTTCTGTATTTCTTCCACAGCGTCTTCGCCATGAATATCAGATTCTTTGGCCAGTCAAAATGGCTGAATGATTTATTTGTTTCTGGTTGCATTTCTGATTTATCTTATTTCACAACTTCATCACAGAAGTTGGTAAGGGTAAGAAATATAAATATACTGCAAGAGAGAGAGAGAGAGAGAGAGAGAGAGAGAGAGAGAGAGAGAGAGAAGTTATAGGGACAGGTGTCACCTCAAAATGTAGTACGACCCATTCGGAGGAGATACTATGGACGACGTTGTCAGGTACACATTGCTGCCTACTATACCCTCTTTCATTGACCTGTGCAGCTGAGATGTATGGGGCGAGTAGGGTGTGTTTGATTCCAGACTGCTGTTTGTAAATCTACAGTTCTTCTTACTTTGATACATACTGTATATATTTATATTTGTTAACTGCCTGCAATATAAGCAGTTAGTTTATATATGGAAGAATTTCCGAAGCTAAAAAGGTATAAATTAGCTTTAAAAGTTTACTGTTATCAAAGGAAATAAAAGTTGATTATAAAGTTTTATAATACGACGAGTGAATTTTGAAGTAAATTATCCACCCATGGTTTACATCCACGTCCACATGTTGCACTGCACCCACCCACGGTGTACACCTACGTCCGCATGTTGCACTGTAATATCCACCCACGGTGTACACCTACGTCCGCATGTTCCACTACTGTACATGCCTGCATTTACTTCAATGACATCATCGGCGGCCAACCAGCAGCCGCGAATCAAACACACCCTGCAGGCCCCATACATCTCAGGTGCACAGGTCTATCAAACAGACTATAGTGAAAGAAAGTATAGTAAAGATGAAAGCTCTCCTCACCCATCATTCTCCACTGCAGCAGAGGCAAGGAAAATTAAGCGCACCTAAACCAGCGAGAAAACATGGCGCTAGGAAATTTTATAGGAAAGGAGGCAACATTCAGTCTACTGCTATGTTAAGTCTACCAAAACTTGTCTTACCTAGCTCTGATCTCCTCTATCAGGGAACTGTTAACTACCTCTGCTTTGAGCGTCAATTACAAAAACAAAATCGCAAGCCCAAAATCATGGCAAGAGAAATAATTACCCTACGGCAGTGATTTTCAACCAGAAATAAAATTTACCCACAAGGAGTAAAAAATCCCATGGTTGGGGGGTAAATATAACAGTCCAAAATTGCAGTAGTATTCCTTAACTGTTTACTAAATATGTAAACTGGATGACATACTGCAGCATTAGTGTTACCGCTTGTAGCATTTCTGGTATTTTAGTTTGAGTGTAACTAATATGAGTGAACTGTATATTGTCTTCCTTATCAAAGTTAATTTTTTACAGCACTTTGATATTAAAAGTATTTTCCATTTTCGTATTTTGTCTTTATGCTTTTTATTGTGCGGGGGTGGGGGATAAGAGGCTGTTTTTCATCAAGCCTTGAGGGTAAATGACACGAGAAAGGATGTGAATCACTGCAGTATTGTACTATTAACAAAGACTGCTTCGTTTCTCAATCGTGACATTTAATATTGTGAAAATAAGCAAAAAGCGACACTCCTCCGTTGAACTGACGCTAGAGGTAAATATTAGAAAAAGAAAATTACATCGGGGATACAATGAATTATCCGTCGAAAGGGAGAGAACTTGAAATTATGGCTGCTGCCTACAAGAGATCTTTAAGGCAGACAAATCAACCTATGTTAAGTCTTATTCTTCCCACACAGCACGGCCTACCAAGTAAACAGGGACTAGGGGGACACAAACCGCATCCAACAGTCTGACCAAGTAGTTTCGGGTATAGTAATGAAAAAAATTATTGGACCTGAAATACGCTGCACGACAGGTGAAAGGATAAGAGAGTTGAGGAGTGTATGGAAAAATATACTTGCGATCAGGTATATGACGGATAGGTATGAATGTATAATAAGTTGTATGAAGGTAAGGCATGAACCTTAAGTGCTAAGAATCAGAAAAGGGTGGGTGTATTAAACTCCCTAAGGCCTGTGACTCGGGGGTGGAAGATGAGATTCAGAGACTACACAATAACAGAGGGATCTGTAAATAGACAAACTATGTTGGAAAGGAATATCTATGGCGTGTCAAAGTGGTCTACCCCTAGAGAGGGACTGGACGATGAAGGACAAAGAGGCGATACCGAAAGAAATGAGTGATTGAAAGATATATGAGCTGAAAGGCTTTTGTGATAGATCTTGAATCGCAGAGGCCTGAGCATTTAGGAGGGTGAGGCATGGCTGAAACAGAGCCCACAGAACTAAAATAACATGTGCGAGAACGACTCCAATCTCTGTTCTGTAACAGACAAAAAATGCAACCGCTGAGTGATCAGTGTGACTTGACTGTGTACGCCTGTCTACGTGGGAGTTGACCATTAAAACGACAGCGAAGGGAGTAAG
Source organism: Birgus latro (assembly GCA_018397915.1). Classification (NCBI taxonomy): domain Eukaryota; kingdom Metazoa; phylum Arthropoda; class Malacostraca; order Decapoda; family Coenobitidae; genus Birgus; species Birgus latro. Next base: position 4,099 of record JAGKTI010033223.1, on the reverse strand, counting down.
TGTAAAAATTATAATTCTCCTTTTCCCGTGATTTGGTTTCCAGTCCACTAGAGCAGGTAAGCACAAACATGTTCTATCTATCTATCTATTGCCAGACGCCATAATCCCGTAAGGGGTGGCCAATTGACTTTGAGTTATTTGGTTTACAGGGAGGGGCACTAACCTTCCACCAACCCACTTGTTGACACGTAGGCTACAGTAGGGAGCACGTATGGTTGGGTTATATGGTTACCACCCAGCGTTGTAAATGGTTTCTTGGCTTAAAGGAAACCATTTGGCTTGTCACTCAATGTAAAGCCACCTGTAAAGGAAAGGAAAGCAATAAGAAGTGACAGGAAAGATGGAAGAAATAAGAGGAGAGAAGGGCAGGCACAGAAAACGAATGATAAAGGCTAAGGGAGAAGTGTGCTAGTAATTAATTTTACTCATGGTACTTTGAAATTAACTTCATTTCGAGTGTAAGCTTTATTAGCGAAAATTTGAGTACACTGACTGAAGAGTCACAAATGAGGCCCCTGGTTGAAGTAAAGAGGCCATGATGTCGAAGACACGCACGTCCAGATAACTGTAATTCCACGCAGTTCCTTCTGTCTATACTTTGATGATCTTTTTCTTCAGTAACGGTTCACGGCCACAGAACGCCACGCACACAACAGAACAGTGGCCCAACAAAGTACTAACATGGTCCTTATTTAAGAAGCATATACGGTAAAACAATTATAAAAATACTGAAATGTAATGAATTAGCGTTATAAACATTGTTTCATATGGTGTTGAGATATTTGACTGAAATGAATGCTAAAGTAATCATTATATGTGATTCAGTTAAAATCAAAAGATATGCAGCATTTTAATATCCTACTATCATCTTCGTTTTCAAGTGTAACTCTGTGACGTGGGGAAAAAAAAAATAGAAACTAATGATTGATTAAAGCAACTGGGCGATACTTAGAGGGCTGGGAATGATCACTCTTCTTTGGGAAAGGCTGAATGAGAGAAAATTTCCAGCAAGAAGGATAGGTACAGTATGACAGACAAATGCAATAAAGTGTGCCTAGGCTGGGGTGTAAGCAGAGAAGCACAGTTGTTGAGGACAACAGAAGAGGCCCCATGAGGCCCATATGCATTGTTAGTGTTGAGGCCAGTGATGGCAGAAAATACAACTGAAGAAATTTTAATGTCAGCCATGAGGAAGTTAGAGGGAAGAAGTGATGGAGGAAAAGCACTGGAATCGTCTACGATGGAACTGAAGGAGAAAGTCTGAGGGATGAGTTCTGCTTTATTGGTAGAAGAAACAGCTACAGATCAATCTGAGTTGAAAAGAAGAGGGAAGGATTATAAGGTAAGGTTGTTAGAAAGGTTGTTGGCAAGGTGGCAGAAGGAGAGGGAAGAATTTGAGTTGAAGAGTGCAGAGTATTTAGTGCGAATGAAATTATTTTAAGCAGGGCAATGAACAGACTTACCATGTTTCCAGGCAGAAACATAAAAGATATGAGATTCAGTTAAGGGTTGGCTCCGGTATCATTTATAGGCCCTCTCCTTGTTGTGGACAGCATTAGAACTAGCATGATTAAACCAAGGTTTCTTTGCATTAGTTACTGGCTAAGAGAAAGGCATATATGCTACCATGCCCAAGAGAATAACCTCCGTTATGCGCAAGGCACACTCATATGGCTCTCGGCATTGGAAGCATTAATCATTCCAGGGAAAATCAAAGAAGTATTGCCAAAATGTCACAGCTGCTGCTTCTTGAGAGAGTCTACAGGCCTTATTGGAGTGATAAGGCAGGTTAAGGTAATAAGGTTGTGATCGTAGGAGCCCAAAGAGAAGAAAAGATTAAACGAGTAAGCAGAAAGATTAGTTGTAAGGAAGGGGTCAAGTATGCTGGAACTCTCTCCAAGGTGGTCAAGAATACGGGTATGGCGCTGTACAAGCTGCTCTAGGTAATTAAGGATAGAAAGGATATAAGCTTGTTCACCAGTTGGATCAGTGAAAGGAGAGGAGAGCCAAAAGTGATGGTAAACATAGAATTCATCTGGAATGGAGATTTCAGAGGAAGGAGAAATTTATAAAATGTCTTCCATCTTATAAGTAAGATAGTCGAAGAACTTTTCATAGTCTGTAGAATTAGGGGATAAGGAAGCAGCACAGGTATATTTAGTCTGAGAATGATAGGACAGCTGAAGCGAAGCCGGAGAGTAGAGAATTCAGAAGATTTAAGTTCAGGAACGCGAGGGCAAGATATGTTGTTTCATACCTGTACACAACAGCCACCTTTTGCTTTGAAATGAGAATTGAGAAAATAGAGGGATACAGAAAAGGGTTTTCTATCAGTTGTCTCAGAACTTTGAATCTCTGTGACAAGAATAAGGTGAAGTTTAGATCAGGAGAGGTGGTGCTCAAGTTAGAGGAAAGTGGCTCCAGGCATCTGGCTTGGTCGTCACCTGGAGAAGGGCGGTTGATGGGGCTTTTGTGATCCCCACCCCACTGGGACTCCGAGGCTTGATGTTACATTGCCATTTTTAACAAAATTTTGAAAGGGAATTGTAATGTGTAATGTGTATATAGTTTGGTGCTGATGGAGGAACTTTTATTGCAGAACATGTTGGCTTACTCTCTGTGTTACTGAAATTTTGAAAAGGTTCAGTAAAGGGGGATGGTTAGAAGCTGGTCCCAAGGGCTGATGGAACGGGAGCTCCTGCTTTCCTTGTCATCAGCTTTACATCCACCCTGGGAGTGGTGCTAGTCTAGAGTGTGTGTGTGTGTGTGTGTGTGTGTGTGTGTCCTCTGACTAATGAGAATCTGATCTCTCAGGAAATTAAGGAAAAAGAGGAAGAGCTAGAAATAAAGGTAAAAGGTGGCCTTTGAGGCGAGCCAAGGGGGGAATAACCGAGTGCTTGGGGGCGTATATGAGGGATGAGGCGGAGAGGTAAGGTGGTGAGGTGGGGGGAGAGACTGGTTCTCGGTCATTGGGGTAAAGGCATAAAAGAGAAGATCAGGGGTCGCATTACGTATCTCATCCCGGAACTGGCGGCATTATTTCTTCCGCGTCGGAGGAACTGCTCCTGCCTTTGAGGCTTGATTTCACAGTTCCGAGAGTTGTCTGTCTCATGCTGAGTAAAGGTGTCTTTGATTAACATGAACGAACAAAAATGATAAATCTTTAGTGTAGGTGTGCTAGGTCAGGTACTGCACCTGTGTGAGCGAGTGGGTGCAGCAAAAATGAAGTTGATTAGCTGATAGAGTCTGACAGACAGAGAAGAATGAAATATTATGTGAACCAACTTATGCATGTATGTCAAGTTTAAGATGGTGAAAGTAGGCCTGATCATGTCGTATGCACCTACAACCAGAGACCAGAAAGAGGGAGACATGTTATGGGGTCAAACAGTTGGATTGAGAGGACACATTCCCAGGAACAATATAGTGCTTGTGACGTGATACCTGAATGAGAGACTCGTCACTGCCCCTCTGAGAAATATCTATCTATCTACCTATTGCCTGACGCCATAATCACGTAAGGGGGGGCTATTTGATTTTGAGTTATTTGTTTTACGGGGAGGGGCAATAACGCTCCACCAACCCACTTGTTGACACGTAGGGAGCACGTATGGTTTTGTTATATGGTTACCAACTAGCGTTGTAAATGAATTCTTGGCTTACAGGAAACCATTTGGCTTGTCACTCAATGTAAAGCCACCTGTAAAGGAAAGAAAAGCAATAAGAAGTGACAGGAAAGATGGGAGAAACAGGAAGAGAGGAGAGCAGGCACAGAAAATTAATAATAAAGGCTAAGGAAGAAGTAGGCAGCACCACATCAAGTGAGTGGATGATGGTCGCCACCACCTACCACTTCTGAGAACTAAAAAGGGTCCTTATACCTGTACATAGCCATGAGAGAAAGAAAATGGACACTAACTGAAGGGTATTTATCAGCAAAGATCTTTATATATTAGTATTCCTGACCTGAGTAAAAGAATCTCAGACATGGTATACAAGCCAGCAGAGAGTAATGGAAGGTGGCTGATAGATATAAATTATGCACACGTTAGTAGAATGGCGGTATTCTAGTGAGCTTAGGAAACACTTACACCTCTTC
>JAGKTI010033222.1:0-11724 GCA_018397915.1 Birgus latro | reverse complement strand
CTCTCTCTCTCTCTCTCTCTCTCTCTCTCTCTCTCTCTCTCTCTCTCTCTCTCTCTCTCTCTCTCTCTCTCTCTCTCTCCAAACAGTATTATGTAACAAATTCTCCCAAAACATTCCTCAAGGGGGGCAACTTGTCCCTCCTGCCCCCTCCCCCACTAGCTTCGCCACTGCCATCCAGGAACCAGACTTTTACGCACTTCCGCGTGCCACGCTATGGTGAGGCGCTTCCTGCCACAAGGGAACATCTGTGCGCTTCAAGGGATGGCCTTGCAGGACCGACTGCTTATTTGCAGTTTATGGGTCTGCCCGGCCAGACTAATACTAATATTGCTAATACTGTTACGGTACTAATGCTGCTCCTGTTACTACAACTACTATTTTTTCCATAGTTAATTGGATTAAATAGATCTAGCTATATCAAAGAAGAAATAACAGATCTAGCTATGTCAATTCAAGAAATCATGTCAGTATACAGTATATGATCTGCCATATATTCAGCAGTCCCCTCACATGCACAAATGTGGTGTGTGCAGAAGTTGGTGTGAGCAGTAATTTTGGACATATGAGAGTTAAGATCTTGGGAAGAAGTGAGTTGTGTGAATGCTCCATGAGATCATCCTCACTCTTTGACATTTTAATACTCCATTAACACCTCTTAGTATCGAGTCAGGTATTTATCTGCTACCTGTGCCATGTAATCGAGTAATAGCTGTTTCATAGTTGGGTCATTGGCGGATAAACCGGCAACCCCACTTGAATTAGCAGTTAAGAGAGTGGCAGACACTCAGCGGAACGAAAAACAACACCTATCAATGGGAGAATGAATTTCTGATCCAATGGACATCAACCAAGGTAGATGGAGCTCGATAGCCTTGAATTTCAGTCTACCTAGGAGAAGGAAAACTCCAGTTTCAACCGTGGATAGCCCAAGTGCCCAGGGAGTCCACGCCTCTGTCCATAAGCAAGTGGTGAGCCACCCCCTGACCTGGGAGGTTGCTTGGTGCTCCCTCCCCGTAAAAACCAACACTGCCACCCAAATGAAAACGGGGATAAGGGATTGGGGTCAGCTGATTCCAGCTAACCCTAATCCATGCCCGCTGGGGGGCAGGACTCTTTGTCCCCTATCAGACGGGCACTTTTAATGATGGCTGGTGGGCGGGTAAAGCCTTTGTGATTTCAGCAGCTGGATGAACGGCGGTGACCCTCTACTCTCAGTCATGTTTTTATTGGACGTCACAGTGGTACACATGTCGCTCGTGACCGAAGTTTCACATGCGGTTTTAAACTCCAGAGGCCACTTGAGGTCGGGACTTGGATTGTTCTAAACTAATCGAATGACCAACTGCCTCTGTTGTCACGAGAGCTGGGGTGACAGAGAATCAGCATAATTGCACTCCTTGAGGTGAAGTGGCCTGGTCGTCACTGCTGTTGAATGATGGGATACCTTCAGGCATGTTACACTGGCAGTAGCTTATGAATGCACTGGAGAGCGCCCAAGATCAGGGAAGAGAATATATCTCGCCGAGGACACTGACTACAGCTGAAGGGCGTCCTGCTGCCAGACTGGCTGGATATCGGGAGCAGCAGAGACTTCTGTCCCGCTGGGCAAGTATTTTGCTGAGAAGGGACAGGGAGAGGTATGTCAGGGAAATTGCTGAAGAGGTAAATGATTGTTTTCTTGCAAATGACCTTCGACTTGTTTATGAAGCCCTGAAGAAGCACTACTACTGTCCCTCGTTTCGAGTCAGCTCTGTTCGGACTGGTGATGGACGCCTCATGTCAGAGGCAAATAAGTATAGCGTCTACTGGGTTGCATACTTTGAGCACCTGTATGTAGCAGAACTCCCTAACTGAGAGCTTCCATTAGCTGGTGTGCAACCACTATCTGCTGATCCGTTAACCGACAACACCGTGTCTTCCAATAAAATAAAGAGGGCAGTGACGAGGTTGGAAAGTGGCAGGGCAGCAGGTGCTTGTCATCCCTGCGAAACTGATCAAAGCTGGAGGTGACGCCATCATCCAGGGATTATATGCAGCCACAGAAGCCAATAGGCGTATTGGTATCATTCCATTCAACTGGACATAGAATTTGGTTATCTCTGTGTGGAAAGGGAATGGAGACCAACGTGACTGTAGTAATTACCGTAATGTTATGTTTCTCAGTGTACTGGACAAGTTTCTTGCTCGTGTGCTTTTGATGCATATATGGGGCCAGTCACTGAAGTTTCAAAGGTCTGAGCGATCCGGATTCACGCTCAAGGAGAGTACAGTTAACTGGATCCTAGTACTTCAAGTTCCTGTAGAAAGGCGTCGTGAATTTCAGTAGAGTTTTCTTGCAGCCATTGTCAGTCTCAAGAAGGTGTTTGACTCAGTAAATCGCGAGGGACTGGGAACTCCGACAGCTCCATGGGCTACCCACAGGAATAATCAAGCTGATATGTGGCCCGTATTCAAACGATGAGAGGGTTGTCAGGTGTATGTGTAGGAGGGTTGAACAACAACCGATTTCTTGCCAATAATTCTGGAGTAAAAAAGAGATGTGTCCTTGTCCCCGTACTGTTCAGCAAGCCTGTGAGTGGAGTCACTATGGAGTAATAATTGGTAATCATAATTTTACTGGCCTTGACTTTTCTGATGATATAGTAATCCATCTGGAGTCGCTGGAAGCACTCCCGAGTGCTCTCGAAACACTCAACAAGGACGTGAAGCCACTGGGACTAAGCGTCTTCTGGGCCAATATCAAGGTTTAGGCATTTGGTAGTTTGTTGGATGAAGTATTACAGTCTGTCCAGGCAAATGGAGAAAACAGAAGCCTTGGAAAGATTCACTTATCAGTATCATGGTAGGTCAGATTATGAAATCTCTCGTCATTGGCCTTGCCTATGGTGTTACAGATTCACTCACTTCAGATATTTGGCGTTGCTATTATATGTGTGATATGCTGAAAATCTGTATCTTCAGGGAGGTAATGCTCCTTGTCTTACTTTATGGACACTAAACAGAACTGGAGCTGCGAATTGACTCCTGTGGTGCTGAGTGCTTTTGCAGGATCATGGGATATCGTTGGTAAGATCAAGTGTGTACTGAACGACGTCTTCATGAGACTGATTCGAGGCTTATTACTCACATTATATAAGAACACCAACTCCAGACTTATAGGCACGCTTTGTGTTTCCCTGAGGTTGATCTTATTCATAGGGTGATATCTGAGTCAACCCGGGATGAAGGGGACCAAGGGGAAGGCCGCAAAACTCTCGGCTGGAGTTAGTCGATCGTTCCTGTCGGGAGATACTTGGGGGGATGAATCGCCACCTGGAGGAGGCTTGTAAGGAGCGTTCCACAAGAGCAGATTCGTAAAGTGAGTAAGGCTATACGTCCCGCATATTTTGCCCCATGAGTAAGTGACACCACTTACCAGTAACCCAACAACATTTATTTTGTAAGAATAATTTCGGTACATACTACATACTAGTACAGAGTGATTATTCTCATATTTCTACAATATTTAAGACTCGGGTACTTGTTGTAAGTAGCCTTTTAACAACTGTTGTTTTTCATTTTATTTTTGTTTATTTGCTATTACGTCCTCATTAATTTGAAGAAAATCGTCTATTAAAGCTCCATGCTACTTATGAAGCTAATATGTCCGTCCCTGAATTTACAGTAACAATTCATGGTACTAGTTTTATTTCTTTTTTTGTTACTTTTAAATTTTATTTTATTTCCATGGAAGGTGGTGGCTGAATCGATAGAGAGGCGGCCTGCAGTCCTAATGGACCCAGGTTCGAATCCCGGCTGGGGCAGGGAACAGTTTAAGGATCTGAAATTCATTAAAAAAAAACAACTTTCCTGATCTACCAGAAGACCCGCTGACATGTCGTAAAAATACCCCCGCTAATACCAATACACCAGTCCTGCATAAGACAGCCCTAGCATGTATTCAAAATGGACGGTGGGTGTTAGCGCCGAAGTGGTGACATGTGAAGGTGTAGAAGGACTACTGGGCCTTAGGATAGGCCACTGTCCCCAAGAATAGGCCATGAAGCCTTTGCCCAGAGTTGGACACGTAAAAAAAAAAAAAAAAAATTTGCTACGCTCAGTGTAAATTCTGATCACAAACAAGATATCACTAGAGGCCCCGCCAAAGGGGGGCATCACACCAGCCACCAGCCGATACATATCTAGCGTGGCTCGGAATATGACCTTGACCTTGACCTACCTTCACCAATTTCGAACTCGTAGGTGATTTTCATTCCTACTACACACCTGTGAAATTTTGTGATGGTACCTTGAGCAGCTACGTGCTAACAGACACACCGACAGACAGACAGACAAACTGAAAACAATACTCGCAGGAGAGTTTCATGCTTACTACAAACCTGCAAAAAATTTTGATATTTGAGGGATTGCGACGTTATGTGCTAACAGACACACAAACAGACAGACAGACTGAAAACATTACCAATTTCGCTATCATGGCTGGTAAATATTTTTAACATTCAACATTTGTAATCCCCACCGGCCGTACCAATGCAATACAACCCAGCTCCTCCAAACACAGACACCCGTCGTAGCTGACTTCTGTAACGCTAAAAGCACTGCCTGGTACGAACGCAGTCAAAACATCCTTTGATGCCTCAATATTGCATCACAGTTCTGCAACATGTGCTTTACATTCTCACTGACACTTCATAATACACCTACATTTCACATCAGACACACCGCTCCTCCTCCTTCCCAGACAAATTCTGTTCGCCCACACTTTTACAAGCCGCCATCCAGTAGATGGAATCCAAACCATCTTAAAGATCACCCCACCCTCATATCATAATCACCTTTAAGAATATACTGCAAACGATGGCGAGCGCACATTACTTACATGCATCACAAGAAAGTAGACCGGACAGAATTCCCAGAAGAAACATAATAACATTTCAGCACACTAAGCAACACATCCATTACCAACAATGACAGGCATATCACTAAACTTACCATCATACTTAATGCAGACAAACACCATATTCTACGAGGCGATTGAAACACTACAACCCAGACTCTACACCGGAGATTGCTTGCCTAATCACGTCAAAAACAACTCCCCTCTCCCACACACAGAAGAAACCATCAGAAAGCTCCAACAATTAAGCAAGGACTTCAACAACAACCTTCCCGCAAAGAAACAGAAAACTGGAAGGTCTTTGTAGCAACACTTAGCACTCCAGAGACTCCTCTCGGTAAAAAAAAAAAAAAAAAAAAAAAAAAAAAACAAGCCCCTCAAAACTCACCTCCCCAACACCTCAAACACCCAACACACCCCTTCTTACAGAAACCAAGCAGATTTGCTTCTGGACCACGACGCGAACATAAGTCATCTTACAACACGCACCAGCTTTGGAAAACAATTTTCTCTGCATAGGCGCTCATCTCCACTCGACCACAAAGTAAACACCTTCACTTCAGAACAGACACCTAACATTACCAAGAGAACAAAGAACTCAACCAGCCCAGGGTCGGATGGCATCAGTAACTTACACCTGAAACATTTAGGATCACACCCCATCCAGACCCTCACAAACATCACCAACCACTCATTTCCCCACGTTGTAGCATTCCCAGCATTTTGGAAACATCGAACAATAACCACTATACTTAAACCAAACAAAGACCCACCTGCTCGCTCACAACACGGCTTTAGGGCACTACACTCAACAAACACTTTACTAGCCAATATTTCATAACAAGCATCTGATGGCAGCAAGTACTCGGGACCGGCACAACGAGCGCTTCTTACAAAATCAGACATTAGTACAGTCTTTGATGCCATCCCGTGACACAAACTGATCACTAAAATCTTCAACATACACGAGGAGAATAACACCAAACACTGGCTTGCCAACTACTTACCAGGTAATCTCCAAGGCAAGCCATCATTTACACGAAACTTCCCGAATGGAGTTCCACAAGGCCCAGTTCTTTCACCTACTCTTTTCAACCTAAACATGCGTGATATTCCCACATTCCAACCGCTCACAAGTATTGTCTGTCATGGAATTAACAGTACTAAAAGATCTTCACCCCGCACTGCACACACAACCTGTACACGGCAACTGGACCACCTCAACATATCTCAGGCATAGGTCGAGGACAACAGGGTGACGATCGCTTCAACGAAATCCGCCACTGCACTCGTTAACAGCACCAAATATGATCACAAGTGTATCCTAACATGACATTTAACAATGTACCTGTGCTGCAAACACCCTCCATTAAGATCCCTGGAGTGACATATAGCACTGGACTCACCTTCAAGGGCCACATACAAGACATATAGAGACCGTGCACACCCAGATTCAATGCACTCAAAGCACTGGCATGGGCAGACTTTGGGTGACAAAATGAAACACTCTCACTATTGTACAAGCAGTACATAACATCAGTTACGCCCTATGTCCTCTTCAGCATGAGCCCCCGTCCTACCAAACACCAGCTACAACACCTTGCAGACCATACGCCACTGTGTATCATGACTGACTGCACGCATAGCACTGCCACAGCTCTCTCTGCGCACTTAAACTGAGGTCCTCCCTGGTAGGGAAATATTTATATGGGAGGTAGGGGAGACCAGGTCCAGTTGTGACCTTTTTTATTTTTCCTCATTGCATCATAAGTTAATGGTAAAATATAATGATTTTTTTGTCTGGAAACAGGATAATATGTCCTTTTGTTACAAATGTAAACAAAATAAACGAAGACATTTTTGTCATATGGTTATTTAAAAAAATTATGATGGCATGTCATTCGTCACAACCCGAGACACAGAACAACTTGTTACGCACCGCTGGGTAACTTGATATGCATGTTATAGAACCCAGATATGTCCATAATTATTCTATCGTCATTAATTAATATGTGAATACAGGCGTAGTGGCATATTGGATGTAGTGTAAGTAAAATTAAATTAAATCACTATCATGCATTCAGTTACTCATCACAACCTCAGTCAGTAACTGAATCATTCAGTTCTATCATTCAATTACCCCCAGCACTCACTGAATCACTCACTTGTTCCATTTTCACTATTTATAGACAGACAGAGAGAGACAGAGAGATAGATATAAATAGCTTGATTTATGTAGACAGACTGATTGACTGGTATAGATATACAGAGATGAAGAAAGAAATTGATAGTTTGAGACACACAGATAGATATAGATAGATATACTAGGTAGATAGATAAATAGATTGATGACAGATAAACTGACAGATAAACACAGATACCACCTAGATCTACGTAAGATTACCTTTACCAACACCGTTCATTAAGCAATATATTACTTTTACATTACACTGTACTGATCTGCAGCACTTTCATATAATTATCATCCATGACTCGTTTGACTGCTGCCTCCATGACGGTCTGTTTTCCATGGGTAATTCCAGGCATGGTTGAAGTGTTAGATGGAAATATTGGGATAATTTAGTACAGTTGCTCTCGAATGGGGTAAATTGATATTGTAACAACTAACCCATAACAACAAAACCCAACACTGGTGTTCTGTACACTTGGCCATTTTATAATTATAAAAATGAAGCCACCACCACAAACCTTTGCTAATTTCATAGCCTTTTCACACATATATGGTTTCACACACCAGGTGACTCAGCTGCATCAACATGTGACTTTGATATATCAACATAACTTTGAACAAGGAAAAAAATGTTGACAGTTAAAATATATATTTTTTCCCCTTAGCTCTTACTCAAGAAACGCCCTCAAGTTGCCACTTCAGGCTCTACCTTTGCATGAAAGCCGCATAACATGGCGACGACCACTCCCTCATCTATAGACTAATTATGGAGATACTGAGGGAATAACAGCTTGGACATGTAACAACTAGACCCGGTCTCCCCTACACGGTTTTATGCAACAGTCTGCACTAACACACAACACCGGTGTCATCATAACAAAGCCACAACACTAGTCACATAAAGCAACCACCAGATTAACATTACCGGACCTCTTCAACAAAATCACAGCTCCAAATATTCCAACACTAGCAACGAAGAAACTCCTACATATTCATTTCACGTGCACGGCAATACAACACCTCGATCAGAACACTATACTGCAAGCCTCCTTTTCTGACATTTACCAACAAGAGGTATCCTTTGATAAAGCTGATCGAGTTCACCTAGTTACCTTTAGATCAGGCCATCACTCATCCCTCCTCAGTGTCCAGCTAAGACTTGGGTCGGATGGAATCGCAGATGGTACGTGCCCCGTTTGTAGAATAGTCTCATACAGTATAACTCACGTAACGGAGCACTGCACAACACATGTCTTCAGACGCAGACACAGCATTGTCGGTGTGAGGAGTCTATATGACGACCCATAGGGGAAGGTGCTTGCCTTCAGTCGACGGGTCTGCTAGGCTGAGAATAGCGGGACTGAGCAGCAACAGCAACCATTAAGATTGTTAAGCATTTAGAAAGTTGCAATGGTTTATAACTCATCCCTTTCTTATAATGAGGATTTCTTGCACAAGTATTTTCATGGTGTGGCGATAATAAAGATTTATCCCTAAGTGTCAACAAGTGGGTTGGCAGAGGGTTAGTGCCCCTCTCCGTAAAACAACCAATTCAAAGACAAACTGCCACCCCTTACAGGGTTATGGAGTCTGGCTATAGATAGATGAGCCAATATCTTCAGACTTCTATTGCGGCACCTCTTATCGATTCGAGCGTTGACGCTACAGGGTCACAGGAATGACATAATGTCCTAGGAGATTTTTTTCAACTTGTCTGTCGTTGGCATTAGCTGCTTATTAGAAGCTGGGCTACTTGCTTGTTCACTGGCCTGGCAACCCTTACTCACTTGCAGCGTCGGGGCTACCAAATCCACCTGTCCTCAGGTGGCAAAATCAGTGCAGACATTTATTTTTCTTTCTAATTGCATATCAGATAGCCCTGCCAGACTAAATCACTTCACCCAACTTTAAATTTGATATGCGGTGCCACATTTCTGTTATCATCTCCGTATCTCCGTTCATACTTCATCCATTGCCACTTTGTAGCTTCATCAAATTCCGTATTTCGCTTTCTTGTACACCCATTACCATATCTATCCACCATCTAGCCATGACAGGACCTCTTACCTTTGACTTGCTCATAGATAATTTCACCAACCTGTCTCTATCCATCTTTTTTATGTGACCATGTGACCTCTTACCTTCTTGTCAATAGACTTCCTTTCTCATCATCTTTCACGAATAACTACGCTTCTTTTCCTTTCCATTCGGCATACAGCGCATTCATCAAGCCACACCAAAGTCTCACACCCACACATCAAGGTGGGTACTAACACACTCTGCAACTCTCCTTCAGCTTTTTTCCTCCATCCTCTGTTTCTTATCAAGGCCACTGCACAAGCCACCGCGGTTCCTTAAATCAGTTTGGTCTCCACTTCCTCTGCACATTAATTGTTTCTTCTCTTACTGCACTAAGGTACTGAAATACATTCACCAGTACAAGTCTCTCATCATTCACTACAAGTCTCTCACCATTCACTAACACTTCCTACTGAAAGCAGCCTTCTCTCTCAACAACACTTTGATAAGAGTCTGTAAACATACTCCATACGAATGGCTCCGACGCGCCCATTAGCCTTAACAAACTAAGTGTTTTGCAGTTCCCAACCACAGAATTTTTTTTTTATAAGTCTTTATAGGCATCTAGCCTTGGTCCTCGAACTTTTCTATACTGAAATCACCCCCAATGTAGCTAAAGTAACTCTAAGATGGTAAGATAAGCGGCAGAGCCGTCATTTCCTCTGTAATCTATTTTCATTCATTTTTCTTCAACCTAGTTCTAGAACTATACAATCTTTTACCTTGAATTTCTTGCCAGAGGGTTTAATTCTCGACGGGGGATTCATACTGCTGCGAGCATGAGCCTTGATAGATGTTGACCGAAAAGAGTTATGAGTCGTGGATTGGGGCAAGGGCAATATAGCAGTTTTGTTTCAACTTCGATCACTCTTGGTGGGGGGTGAGGGTCAGGAGAGGGCGAAATGATTCAGTTATGAAATCTATCGGTCAAATGTAAAGGTTTCAGGTTCAGGTCAAAGCTTCAGTCCATTGACATCATAGGCTCTGAATCGATTAGAACCAAATTTGGTGGAAGGGCTCAAGGTCAGTCAAGCAGGATGTGATTTTATTGTGAGGACGACAGGCAAAAGGCCAAGGTTAGTTTAAACGCTTTTAATCCAGTATTGAAGCAAGAGAAGCTGAGGGCAGATAAGGGTGAGAACAGTCGGTCGAAAATCAAATTTTCAGGGCATGGTCACGGTTCGGCGTTAGACCGAATGTGCGATCCGAGTGTTACATTCTGTGTGTGCTTCCTCTTGTTATCATCTCCAATTTTATTATCTCGAGAGAGACTTTTTGTACGGAAAATGGACAGTAAGAACCTTCGTTAACCTTTTCACTACTCCGACGCTCTTCTAGGTTGAATAACTTACAAAAACCTTTGTAACTTTCAAACTCAGGGGCTTTAAAGGAGTAGTGAAACAAGTATAAAAATATATTTTAAAAACGTATGATGTTGTGAGGATGGTAGTGTTATACACCACAGAAACAGAAGCTAGGCAGTTAAATTCATTTTATAAAATGTATGAAAATATAAGGATGGCACAGTGCCAAAAGCCATACTAGCAAGGCCAATCGAGTACTCTATTAGCACATCGATCCCTAGCCCTACATTTTTACCCCTCCAGTAAATGCCGATCTCAACAATCTCGGAAGAAAAATGAAAGCAAAGTACTCTGAAAATGTGAAACTATTTTGGAAAGCGGTGTGAAATGTAGAAATGAAAATGAAAGAAACGTGAAAGTATGAGGGATGAAACTGGACTAGAAATACTCACAAAAGGAACTGATATGAGAATATTCTGAAAGCTGATGAACAGAAATGAAGCCAGCAGGGCGGTAGTAAACATAACTGTTTTTGGCGATGTGCAGAGATGAAATGTAATGTCAAGAAAATTAACGGGACATTACCAAAAGTGCAGAGTGCTGTGACGCTGCTGCATAATAGGAAGGCAGGTGTTAATGAGTGTATGCAGAGATGACTGAGCACTGTGGAGAGAGTGGAATGAAGTGTTTGTTAGAAATACGCAAGATAGCTTGGATGAGTAGAACTGCACCAGTCGATTAGTAAAAAGTGGCAATTGTACCTCTGTGCAAGAGTAAAGGTGAGTGAAGTGAGTGCAAAAACTATTGTGGTATAAGTCTGCTTAGGGTTGTCAGGAAAATTACATGGGAAAATTATTATAAAGTAAGGCCTGGTGAGCGACGATCAGTATGGTTTTACGAGTGGTAGACGATGTGTGGATCAAATATTTGCAGTGAGACAGACAGTTGAAAGGACGTGTGAAAAGACTATAAGACATTTCTGGCATTTATGGATCTGAAAAAGCATACGGCAAGGCAAGCAGAGAGAGAGAGAGAGAGAGAGAGAGATTTAGGAACGCTTTGTTAATGGGTAATGTAGATAGTAGGCTGCTGAGTGCCGCTTAGAGCTTTTATGATGGCACTGAAGCCGAAATATGGGTAGGTGGGCATCTAAACGACAGTTATATGATCATTGTTGGAGTAAGACAAAGTTGTATAATCTTCCCCATGGTTTGCAGTGTGTGTGTGTGTGTGTGTGTGTGGGTTCGGGTCCG
>JAGKTI010033221.1:0-11724 GCA_018397915.1 Birgus latro | reverse complement strand
CCCCACCATTATACATCCAAAAATAGGGCAACCTCCTAGGGTGCTACTCCTGGGTTTCGGCTCCTCTCTATTGGGTGGAAGCAGCAGCCTGGCAACTGCAATGCTCTGTGCCCTCCAGCACAGATCCGAGTCCCATCCCATCCCAAAAACTACGTGGCAGACCCTGTGTCATGCCTCCCTTCGACAGGTCTGTCACTAGATAGTTGGGGCAAAGTTTTCTGGCCACATACCCTTGTTGGTGTCAACTCATGACGTAGCGGGGCATGTTGCACGATACGCAAAAGTGTGTGTAGAGTTGTGCATGAGACAGTTTGGGAAAAGCGTTTGGGAGAGTATGCTGGTCTACATGATTATGTGCAACACTCATTTTAGAAAAAGAGTGAGTAGAATGATTACGTACAAGTCTGGGGGAAATAGTAGTCAGATTATTTTCCGGTCAGGAGAGTTGATACGAGGTTAGTGAGGGATGTTAAAGTTATAGGAAGCAAGGAGTGTCTGCAGCAGCACAAACTATTGATTTGTGACATGGTGCTTAAGGAACAAGTGATGAAAAGGAGGACATACAATAGGTGCGGAAAGTATTGGCGTTTTTTTGCCGACGTCATTCTTTTTCGCGTTAAGTGAAGTAGGGTCAATACTACCCCCCCCTGTGATGCGAAATGAGCTGACGCTTTTTCAACGGGAGCTGGCAACCCTGCTTGATAGGTTTGGCACCACAGGAGCAGGCTCAGTAATGTTTGGGCAGCCACAGGAGGATTGTCTCTGTGTGTGATGCACCACGAGGGCATGTTTTGACTCAAATAACACAGTTATTTGGTTACCTACCACATTCTCATCATGCCTAAAGTAACCACAAGCAAGGACAAACGTGTGGAAGTGATTACTTTATACAAAGCTGGCCACAAACTCCCATTTATTGCAAATCAGATGGTGTTAGACTGAGGACAGTGCAGAGACTGGTGAAGCAGTTCAAGGACAGTGGGGAGGCCATTCCTCCCACTCCACTTCCCATGCCTGGGAGACCTCGTAAGACAACCTTCAGGAACCGTCAGCTGATCTCAAGGCAAGTTAGCAAGGACCCAAGGCTAACAGCATGGGATTTAAAAGAAAAGAACCCACAGCTGCTGGGAGATGTGTCTGTCAGAAGTGTGCAGCAGCTGTTGCATACGATCTGGGCTACAGGATTTTTTTTGCTCGTAAAAAACCACTGCTAACTGCACTTCAGAAGAAAAAGAGAGTAAATTTTTGTAAGAAATTTCTTGCCTGGAGTGAGGAGCAATGGAAACCTGTGCTTTGGAGTGATGAGTCAACATTTACTGTCACTGGTACCCCTTCATCACGAGTGTACCGCAAACCAGGCAGTGACCCCCTGGATCCTAAGTACACTTCCAAGTTTGTTAAATACCCAGCCTCACTCATGGCTTGGGGCTGCTTTACATATTATGGTGTTGGTAGATTGGTAATTCTACCTGCAAATGAAAAAGTGAACCAGAACAATTATTTGGAGCTCTTATGTGATGTTTTAAGTGACTCTTTTGATAAAACCAAGGCAAGAGTATTTATGCAAGATTCTGCCCCTGGACATGTTGCAAAGTCAGTGAAACAGTGGCTAACAGACTGTGAGGTTCCCCTTATTCGAGATTGGCCCGGAAACAGCCCAGATATCAATCTCACTGAGAATTTATGGGCGCACATGAAGCGGCAGCTGCATAGTATGGACACATCATCTTTGCCTAAACTTGAGGCTGCAGTCAAGCAGCTATGGAGCAGTTTTAGTCCGTCTGTTCTACAAAACTACGCCATCAGTCCCCCCAGATGCCTTAAGAAGATAATAAAGGTGAAGGGGAATGCCAGTAAATTTTAAATTCAATGGTGAGTGTTAATTTATTTGTTTCTCCTTGCTAACCACAAGAATGTTTTCTTTTTTTAAGATGGCGTCAACACTTTCCGCGCCTACTGTATGTACCTGCGAGGAAAATATGGAAGCTGGAAAACCAAGCCGTAAAGGATGCCTTTTATAGTGAGATGAGGAGTGTGGTGGCTGAACAGGGAGCCGTAGACAGAGGAGTTAATGAACAGTACAGAGCCCAACAACCTCTTGAGAGTTACTGATGCAATATGCAGTTTGACAAGAGGCCCACAAAGACATAAACTAACTTGGTGGTGGGATGAGGGTGTTGAAGCCACAATTAAGGAGAAAAGAAGGCTTTTCTGGGAACGGAAGAAGGGTGGCAACAGGGAGGAATATTTGGCTGCCAAGCGTAGGGCTAGAAGAGAGGTATACAGGGCAAAGTCGGAGTCACAGAGACTTTTACTTGATAATCTAAATCATGAAGGAAGGAAAAATATGGTTTTTAGGGTGGCAAATCAGGTGAAGAGGGATAATTGGGACACTGTAGGTGAGCAGTGTGTGAAGAATGATGAAGGAAGGGTAGTGGTGAACAATGGGGATATTAAAGATGCATGCAGACAGCATTATAGCCAGTTGTTGAATGGGGAGTCTGACTGGGACAGGGAAGGTTTGGAGCCAGCAGATCCAGTGTTTGGCCCTTGGCCTTTGATTGACGCTGCTACTGTGAGTGAGGCAATAGGCAAGATGCAAGTGGGGAAGGCAGCAGGTGTGTCTGGGTTGACTGCCAAAATGTTGAAGGCCTCAGGAGATACTGGGGTGAGGTTAGTCACTGACCTGATAAATATGATTATATATGAGTGTGTTGTCCCAGATGACTGGCTGAAGAGTGTAATTGTAAATGTGTACAAAGGGAAGGGTGATGCCCTGGAAAGAGGAAATTACAGAGGTATACAGCTCTCAGATCACATAATGAAAGTAATGGAGAGAGTTCTAGAAGGTATGATTAGAGAAAGAGTGAATATTAATGAGATGCAGTTTGGGTTTATGACAGGCAGGGGGATCACTGATGCCATATTCATTGTTCGACAGCATCAGGAAAAATATATTGGAAAGAGAAGGGAACTGTATTTTGTTTTTGTTGATTTGGAAAAGGCCTCTGACAGAGTCCCTAGAGAGGTGGTGAAGTGGGCAATGAGAAAGCCTGGGTTGGAAGAGTGGCTGGTTAGGGTGGTTATGGCCATGTACGTGGGTGCTCGCAACCAGGTAAGAGTGAATGGAGATTTGAGTGATGGGTTTTCCGTGAATGCCGGTGTGCATCAAGGGTGTTTTGAGTCCCTTGATATTTACCATGATACCTAAAGCCCTTTCACACGACTTCAGAGATGGACTCCCGTGGGAGATGTTGTATGCTGATGATTTGGTGTTGATTGCAGAGAATGAAAAGGAGGCGGAGGAAAGATTTATGAAGTGGAGAGATGAGATTAAGGGTAATTGCAGATAAAACAAAAGTCATATCTAGGGTTGGTGGCAGTACAGTCAAAGAAGAGGGAGAGTGACCATGTGCAATTTGCCACAAAGGTATGAGAAGTACAGTAATTCCATCTTGTGCACTGTTTGTGATAAATGGGTGCACAAGAGATGTAGTGGTATTAGAGGTAGACTGTGAGATAATGCTGATTTTATGTGTGCGGCATTTCGGGGAGAGCAGGTGGAGATTGTTAAGCGTGCAAGCACTGAACCTGCTGGTGAGTCCCTTCAGTGTTTGGAAGAGTTTTGTTATTTGGTAGACATGTTATGTGCTGGAGGTGGGGATGGAGGTAGCTAGGTTGCTAGGGTGAGAAGTGGTTAGAAGAAGTTCAGGGAGCTGTTGCCTCTCCTGACACTGAGAGGACTCTCCCTATGAGCTGAGGGGTCTTTGTATGCAGCATATGTTAGGAGTGTGATGCTGAATGGTAGTGAGACCTGGGCAGTAAAGGAAGAGGATATTCGCAGGCTCAAACGTACAGAAAGGACAATGATTAGGTGGACGTGCAATGCGTCCCTGTGTGCAAGGCCTAGGGGGGCTGGGTTTACGATCAAAGAGTTGAGAGGTAGGATGGGACTGGAGTGCATTGGTGTTGTGATGAAGAGAGGTAGACTGAGATGGTTTGGGCATGTGGAGAGGATGAGCGATGATAACTGGGTGCAGAAGGTGAGAAGTGTTAACACTGGGGGAGGGGTTGTGAGAGGTAGACTGAGAAAGGCATGGAACGAGGTCATTAAGTGTTAACACTGGGGGAGGGGTTGTGAGAGGTAGACTGAGAAAGGCATGGAACGAGGTCACTAAGTGTGACCTCAGGGTTAAGGAACTGAACAGGGAGGCTGCCATAGATCGAGCAGCATGGAGAGCCGCCATTAGGTGACCAAGGCCAACGCATGCAAGCATGTTGGAGCCTTCAAAAACGAAATGAAACGAAACTCTCAGTGTTAAGTGTCAAACTGAAAAAGTCAGCAAAGGAGGATGATCAGGATATTCTGATGGCTACTGAAACAGCTCTCCCTATCACCTGCATTCCCATTCCCCTTGGTAGTACTGTACCACCCTGATCGGCTGGTGCTACAGCCTACTCCCCACTGGCAGGATCAGTCATCAGCCTGTTACCTCGAGTCATACCTGTAGTATGCTAAGGCAGTTTTCTAGCTGTGTACAGGCTGTCTGTGATGTGATATGTGGTCATTATGACAATGTCATTTATATATGAGGTGACATTTACAGGTAGGTGAGGTGCTGGAAGATCATTCATGGAAAAGTTGAAATGTGTACATGACAGAACAGAGCCCTATGGAACTTCTAAAGGGAAAATTCATGTTTGTGATGATGCTCTGGAAAGCAACAAGTGCTTGTCTACCAGATAAGTAGCTGGCAAGTCAGCATTTGTTGCTGAGCTCCATGATGGTGTTGTAGATTTTGGTGATCAGTTTGCTTTGAGGGATGACATCAAAGGTTTTCCTACCTGTGTTGTACAGTGTATATGCTGTAAAAGTTTTGTGTAACTGATGTCATCAGATGAGTGTTGGGTGCAGTTGATTATTGAGGTGTTTCTGGAGCAGAATGCTCTAAAACCATATTGTGAGGAGGCATGAGACAAAATACGTGTGACTGGTAAGAATTGGGAATTCAGTTATCTTGGGTGGCATACCGAATAATTGTTATAGGTCTTATGGAACAAAGAAGGGTGTGTTAGGTCCTTGTTTGGTTGAAGTATACATTCATTCATCATCTAATACAGTGTTTCCCCATGGGAAGTGTAGGAGCCCAGAGATAAGCAGGTTGGCCCTGATATTTAAGATGAGGGTGGCCAGCCTCACCCATTCCTGAGCAGCATTATGTAAGCAATTACCCCAACCACCCATACAACTGTAATAAATGTTCCATGTTTCCTGATGATGCAAATACTACAGTATACATATGAACAGATGCTGATGTTTGTGAGGGCCTGGATGTTGTGTGGTCCTAAGGCCCAAATGCCAGACCGGGACTTAAGCAAGGCTTAGAAGTCAGGCTTGAGATGCTCCCAATTGGGTCCAGGCTCACGGCTTACTCAAGTTGGACTCAGCCACCTTGACTCAGCCATATGCAGAATCAAAGCTGAAGTCTGACTGTACAAAATCAGGCTCAAGTCATAGACTTGAAGCAAACCTTCAAAATTTCATATCAGTCAGTCATAGTGCAGACTTCTGAATAATATGTTTAGCAAACTGGGCATAATAAACAATCAGAAGCTTTATAAAAATGTCAAATAACTGATATCTACAGACAGTTGTCATCAACTACCTGAATATTTTCCATACCGAGGCTTGGTTAGGTCACACTTTACCTTCAAATATCATAAACAGTAATCCCTCCAATATCCAATACAGCCAAAGGCATGTCCGGAACTTGGGTTTGTCTGGGACTTGGGCATGAGGCTTCTGGACTGGTACTTATGGACCCTAACCCACCCTAACTCAGAAAAACACCTACATAACTTGCTACCAGACATGCACAGCTCCTATTTAAGACCCTATTCACACAAATAAGGGACACAAAGCATGAAAATAAATGGGAAGGAACCAGTTAATGAGGAATTACAGGTAAGTATGGAAAATATTTAGCAGTTGACAGCCTAATAAAACTCCCAACTGGACACAGACATCACCTTACTCAGACCCCATACACACCAATAAGGGACAGAAAGCATGAAATAAACAAAATGGAACCAGAGAATGAGGAACTACAGGTGAGTATGGAAAACATTTAGCAGTTGACAGCCTAATATAACTCCCAACCAGACAAACATCACCTTTTTCAGACCCTATACACACCAATAAGGGACAGAAAGCATGAAATAAATTAAATGAAACCACAGAATGAGGAATTACAGGTGAGTATGGAAAATATTTAGCAGATGACAGCCAAATAAAACTCACAACCAGACATAAACATCACCTTTTCAGACCCTATACACACCAGTAAGGGACAGAAAGCATGAAATAAATGAAAGGAACCAGAGGATGAGGAATTAGAGTATGGAAAATATTTAGCAGTATCCAGGGTACTTACAAAACGTCCGTCCAATACGGAGATTAAACCGCCTCCAGTGTTGTGCTGCACTTAAACCTTTGCACTCTGATTGCTAATTTCTTAACACTGCACAACACTGTAAATTTCCATGAGGACTAGTGGTGAGGTATTGCAGTTTATTCACGGTTTATTCACAAAAACGACTTTTTTTTCTTTTTTTCTTTTTTTTTGTAATGCAAGGAAGAAGGAAACAAAGGCCATGGGTCCACAAACTGCTCCTTCCAAGAAAAAAACAAAGACAATACAAAAGAGCTAAATTCAAGATCCGTTCATTTCGAGATGCCTGGACACACTGTGTTTGAAAGAATTGAGGTCATAGGAAGAAGGAAATCCAGACAGAGGAAGACAGTTCCAGAGTTGACCTGTAGCATAAATGGACTGGGAGTATCGGTTAACTCTTGCGTTAGAGAGTTGGAGGAAGTAGGAAATCCAGACAGAGGAAGACAGTTCCAGAGTTGACCTGTTGCATAAATGGACTGGGAGTATCGGTTAACTCTTGCGTTAGAGAGTTGGAGAGAAAAGGGATGAGAGTTTGTTGCTAGACAGGTGCTACGTGCCCATCACAGAGGTGGAGGGATGCAAACTAAGAGTTCAGAGGAACAGTGGCCATTGAAGTAGCGATAGAAAAGAGATAAAGATGGAACAGTGCAGCGAAAAGACAGAGGCCGAAGGGAGCCAGTAAGAGGAGGAGAGTTAATAAGACGAAAAGCCTTTAACTCCACTCTATTGAGAAAAGCTGTATGTGGGAAGCCTCCCTACACATGACAGTTGTACTCTACACAGGGGCAAATAAAACCTGTGTATAAAGTCAACAACTGTGCAGGGGTAAAGAAGGTTCGAAGTCGGCTTAACACACCTAATCTCTTGGAAGCACACTTCACAAGAGATATAATATGTTCTCTCCAAGATAAATCCTGAGTGAATGAAACCCCAAGCATGTTCAGGGATGATGCAGGATTGAGCTGGACATTAAATATTAGTGGGTACTCCTGTGGAAGGTTCTGTCGTGTTGATAAGTGTAAGAACTGCATCTTTGATGCATTAAAAACAACAGGATTTTTTTATCCCAGTCAGAGATACTAGCCAAGTCAGATATTAGGTGTGCCATAGCCTCATCCCTTGTTTGCTGAAGTAACTGCTGAGATGGACGTTGTGGGAACCAAATGGAAAAGTGAAGGGTGGAATCATCAGCATATGAGTGGATAGGGTTAGATGTACAGCTTAGGTCATTGATGAATAAAAGGAAGAGAGTTGGTGATAGGACAGAGCCCTGAGGAACACCACTGTTGATAGGTCTAGGAGAAGAACGATGACCATCTACAACAGCGGCTATAGAACGACCAGAAAGGAAGCTAAAGATGAAGGCACAGATAGAAGGATAGAAATCGTAAGAGGGCAATTTGGAAATTAAAGATTTATGCCAGACTTGAACGAAAGCCTTTGAGATGTCAAGTGAAATGGCAAAGTGTTCGCCAAAGTTCCAAAAGGAGGATGACCTGGAGTCTGAAAGGTAGGTGAGAAGATCGCCAGTGAAGCGTCCCTGACGGAACCCATACCGACGATCAGAAAGAAGGTTGTGACAGGAAAGATGCTTTAAAATTTTTCTGTTAAGAACAGACTCGAATACTTTTGAGACACAGGATGTTAAAGCAATTGGACGATAGTTAGAGGGTTGGGAATGGTCACCCTTCTTTGGGACTGGTTGAATGAGAGCAAACTTCCAGCAAGAAGGAAAGGTACAAGTTGAGACAAAGGCAAATGAGTTTACCTAGGCAGCGTGTAAGCACAGAAGCACAGTTTTTGAGGATAACAGGAAGGACTCCATAAGGCCCATATGCCTTGTTAGTACTGAGGCAAGTGATGGTAGAAAATACATCAGCTGAAGAAATTTTAATGTCAGCCATGAGGAAGTCAGAGGGGGGAAGTGATGGAGGAATAGCACCGAAATCATCTAAGGTAGAATTGGAGGAGAAAGTCTGAGTGAAGAGATCTGCTTTATCAGTAGAAGAAATAGCTACTGAGCCATTAGAGTAGAAAAGGGGAGGGAAGGATGATAAGGCAAAGCTGTTAGAATGGTTTTTGGCAAGGTGCCAGAAGGAGCAGGAAGAATTCGAGCTGGAGGGGTGAGAACATTCAGTGCGGATGAAATTAATTTTAGCAGAGCAAGGAACAGACTTAGTACAATTCCGGGAAGATCATAAGAAAGATGTGATTCAGGGGTGGGTTGGCTCCGGTACCTCTCCTTGTTGGAGACAGCATTAGAACAAGCGTGATTAAACCAAGGCTTTCTTCCATTAGACAAAGGATATGAGAAAGGAATGTATGCTTCCATGTCCGAGAGAAATACCTCAGTAATGCGTAAGGCACACGCAGATGGGTCCCAACCATGGAGGCAATAATCATTCCAGGGAAAATCAAAGAAGTACTGCCTGAGGGCCTCTCAATCCGTAATCCCAAAGTGCCACAGACGACGTTTCTTTGGAGGGTCCACAGGCCGCACCGGATAGAACAGGTTAAGGTAATTAATTTATGATTGGAGGAGCCCAATGGAGAGAAAAATTTAACAGTGTAAGCAGGAGGATTAGTTGTAAGGAAGAGGTCAAATATGTTGGAGCTCTCTCCAAGACAGTCAGGGATA
Organism: Birgus latro; assembly: GCA_018397915.1. NCBI lineage: Eukaryota > Metazoa > Arthropoda > Malacostraca > Decapoda > Coenobitidae > Birgus > Birgus latro. The sequence goes on along the minus strand of JAGKTI010033221.1, from coordinate 2,631 downwards.
CGGGTAGGGTGCTGTACAAGCTGCTCTAGGTCATTAAGGATAGAAAAGGTGTAGGCTTGTTCACCAGATGGATCAGTGAAAGGAGAGGAGAGTCAAAGGTGGTGGCGAACGTTGAAATCTCCTAGAATGGAGATTTCAGAGAAAGGTGAAATGGATAGAATGTATTCCATCATATAAGTAAGACAGTCGAAGAATTTTTGACAGTAGAATTAGGCGCTAGGTAAACAGCGCAGATATACTTAGTCAGAGAATGACAAGAGAGCCGAAGCCAGAGAGTAGAGAATTCAGAAGAATCAAGTTCAGGAACACGAGAGCAAGATAGGTCATTGCGTACATATACAGAACAGCCACCTTTGGCTTCAAAATGAGTATAGAGAAAGTAGGAGAATATAGAAAAGGGTTTGCTGTCAGTTGCCTCAGACAGCTGAGTGTTAAGAAGAGATGGTGAGGTTTAGCGGAAGAGGGGTGGTGTTCCACAGAAAGAAAGTTAGAAGAAAGGCAGCGAATGTTGCAGAAATGAAGAAGAAGTGAGTCAGACAGTGGTTCCAGGAATGCAGGGTCATCACCGGAAGAGGGAAGGATGGTGAGGGCATTTATGGTCCCCAACCCCCAGGACTCCGAGGCACGGTTAGATAACGCCATTTTTCTTTAATTTTGAAAAGGTAGTGTAGTGTGTACTTGCATGTAGGATGGTGTAGACAGCTAGAGAAACTTGTATTGGAGAGCAGGTTGGCCTACTCTCTGTGTAACTGAAACGATGAAAAAGTTCAGAAAAGGGGGATGGTCAGGAACTAGTCCCGAGGGCTGATGAAATGGGAGCTCCAGCTCTCCCTGTCAACAGCCTTCCATCCACCTTGGGAGTACTGCCCTCCTTGACTGGTGCTACAGTCTATTTCTCGTGTGGCAGCCACTGCGAGGAGCACTTACTCCAGATGGTAGTTAGGCGGTAACTGCAGAGGGGAGGAAAGCTGGGGACTGCTACATGCACCAAAACACAGCTGGTCCGAGCAGCACGCCAAGTTCAAAGTTATGGTTCACAAAATATAAGATTTTTAAAGGATTTTTTGTGTTTTAGGGGAATTTTTGGGTTCCAAAAGCCCCAGCCCAAAATGTTCTTACCTAATTGTATCTTTACAGGAATGAGTCAAGCTCGTACTGTCTCATGTCTTAAACCATTTTTATCGTACATATCCTTAAATTTGTGAATTGTTTTGGCACACGCTATTTCCTTTGGTAGTGCATTCCACTAATCAATTACCCTACTTGGTAAATTAAATATCCTTATGTCTTTATCACCTCTCTTTTTATGCAGTTGTTTGCAATGTTCTCTTGTTGATGCATCCCCATAGGTTATGTAATCATTTATGTCTATTTTATCTTTCCCTGATATGCATTGATATACATAATCATGTCTCCTCTTTTCCTTCTCTCCTGTAGTGTGGGTAAATTCAGTTTTTCTTGTCTTTCATCATAGCTTAGATCCCTTAAGCTTTGTACTCATCTTGTAGTGACCCTCTTATCTATGTATTTTTTGAGAAGAGGACTCCAAACCACTGATGCATACTCCAGGGTTGGTCTGATGAATGATGTTGTTATCTTTCTTAGCATGTCTTCATTTATGTATGTAAATGCTATTCTCATATTTGCCAGGAGTGTATACATGTTTAGTGGTAGGTGGTGGCGACCATCATCCACTCACTTGATGTAGTGCTGCCTACTTCTTCCTTAGCCTTTATCATTCTTTTTCTGTGCCTGCCCTCCTTTCTTCCTATTTCTCCTATATTTCCTGTCACTTCTTACTGCTTTTCTTTCCTTTACAGGTGGCATTACATTGAGTGACAAGCCAAATGGTTTCCTGCAAGCCAAGAAACCATTTACAACGCTGGGTGGTAACCATATAACCAAACCATACGTGCTCCCTACGTGTCAACAAGTGGGTTGGTGGAGGGTTAGTGCCCCTCCCCGTAAAAAAAAAATAACTCAAAGTCAAATGGCCACCCCTTACGGGATTATGGTGTCTGGCAATAGATAGATAGATAGTATACATGTTCCGTACCTTCTCACTGACGTGATCACCCAGAGATAATCTGTTACTGATAATAACACCTAGGTATTTCTCTTCCTCTGATGTGTGTAGGGTTTTACTTCCTAACTTATAATCCCAATCAGGTCTTTTCCACTTTTATCAAACTTGATTACATTGTACACACTGAATTCCATTTGCCATGTACTGCTCCACTGAAGAAGTTGATTTAACCTTTACACTGCGGGGTTGTCGGAGGTTTTCCGTGCCATTCCCGCTGGGATATTCGCGCTCCGACTGACTTTTTACAAATATTTGCCAAAAATCAATTATTAGTCCTAGAATATTATAATTAAATATGCATATGGTACATACCTTCAGCTTTCTCCTGGGATGTTATTTTAGCACTCGTCGACTACCGTAGGACTTGTGGAGACTTCTGAAGTTGGGTAACTAAGTCTCCACTTTACACTTCCCGACATCCCCTAATCTGAATACCGCTGCCAGATATTATCACTAGAAACACTATTCAATGATTTCCAAGTAGTTTGGAATCCATACTCAAAAAAAAAAAAAAAAAAAAAAAAAAAAAAAAAAAAAAAAAAAAA
>JAGKTI010033220.1:0-11724 GCA_018397915.1 Birgus latro | reverse complement strand
TCTACAACAGCAGCTATAGAACGACCAGAAAGGAAGCTAGAGATGAAGGCACAGATAGAAGGATAGAAACCGTAGGAGGGCAGTTTGGAAATTAAAGATTTATGCCAGACTCTATCGAAAGCCTTTGAGATGTCAAGTGCAATGGCAAAGCTTTCGCCAAAGTCCCGAAAGGAGGATGACCAAGAGTCTGAAAGGTAGGTGAGAAGATCGCCAGTGTAGTGTCCCTGAAGGAACCCATACTGACGATCAGAAAGAAGGTTGTGACAGGAAAGATGCTTTAAAATTTTTCTGTTAAGAATTGACTCGAAAACTTTTGAGAGACAAGATGTTACAGCAATTGGACGATAGTTAGAGGGTTGGGAATGGTCACCCTTCTTTGGGACTGGCTAAATGAGAGCAAACTTCCAGCAAGAAGGAAAGTACAAGTTGATAGACAAAGGCGAAAGAGTTTACCTAGGCAGGGTGTAAGCACAGAAACACAGTTTTTGAGGACAACAGGAGGGACTCCATCAGGACCATATGCCTTGTTAGTATTGAGGCCAGTGATGGCAGAAAATACATCAGCTGAAGAAATTTTAATGTCAGTCAAGAGGAAGTCAGAGGGGGGAAGTGATGGAGGAATAGCACCGGAATCGTCTAAGGTGGAATTGGAGGAGAAAGTCTGAGCAAAGAGATCTGCTTTATCAGTAGAAGAAATAGCTACATAGCCATCAGAGTAGAAAAGAGGAGGGAAGGATGATGAGGTAAAGTTGTTAGAAAGGTTTTTGGCAAGGTGCCAGAAGGAGCGAGAAGAATTCGAGTTGGAGAGTTCAGAACATTTAGTGCAGATGAAATTATTTTTAGCAGAGCGAAGAACAGACTTAGCACGATTCCGGGCAGAAATATATAAAAGATGTGATTCAGGGGTGGGTTGACTCCGATACCTCTTATAGGCCCTCTCCTTGTTGCAGACAGCATTAGAACAAGCGTGATAAAACCAAGGCTTTCTTGCAATAGTCAGAGGATATGAGAAAGGAATGTATGCTTCCATGCCCGAGAGAATAACCTCCATAATGCGCAAGGCACGCTCAGATGGCTCCTGGCCATGGAAGCAATAATCATTCCAAGGAAAATCAAAGAAGTACTGCCTGAGGGCCTCCCAATCTGTAGCTCCAAAGTGCCACAGGCGGCGTTTCTTTGGAGGGTCCACAGGCCGTACTGGAGCGATAGGACAGGTTAAGGTAATAAGGTTATGATCGGAGGAGCCCAACGGAGAGAAAAGATTAACAGTGTAAGCAGAAGGATTAGTTGTTAGGAAAAGGTCAAGTATGTTGGAACTCTCTCCAAGGCATTCAGGGATACGGGTAGGGTGCTGTACAAGCTGCTCTAGGTCATTAAGGATAGAAAAGATGTAGGCTTGTTCACCAGGTGGATCAGTGAAAAGAGAGGAGAGCCAAAGGTGGTGGTGAACATTGAAATCTCCTAGAATGGAGATTTCAGAGAAAGGAGAAATGGATAGAATGTGTTCCATCGTAGAAGTAAGATAGTCAAAGAATTTTTGATAGTCAGTAGAATTAGGAGATAAGTAAATAGCACAGATATATTTAGTCAGAGAATGACAGGAAAGCCGAAGCCAGAGAGTAGAGAATTCAGTAGAATCAAGTTCAGGAACACGAGAGCAAGATAGATCGTTGCGTACATATACGCAACAGCCACCTTTGGCTTTGAAATGAGAATAGGGAAAGTAGGAGGTTACAGAAAAGGGTTTGCTGTCAGTTGCCTTAGACAGCGGAGTCTCAGAGGGAAAGAGAAGGTGAGGTTTAGAGGAGAAGAGGTGGTGTTCAACAGAGCGAAAGTTAGAGGAAAGGCCGCGAATGTTACAGAAATGAAGAAGGAGTGAGTCAGACATTGGTTCCAGGCAGCTCTGTGAGTCGTCACCAGGAGAGGGGCGGATGGTGGGGGCATTTATGGTCCCCTCCCTTGGGGACTCCGAGGCATGATCTGCTGTGTAGATTGTGGTTCTTGTGTGGTGGGCTTACATAATACTGCACTTCTAAACAAGATGGAATCAAAGGCCTTTGCCTTATCAGGCTACTGTATCCTATCACTTGACTTCTTTTACTTTCATCATCATCATTATCATCATACAGACCTCCCTTCCCACCCCAGGGCAGAGTGAGGATTAGCTTTGTACAGACAGCCAAAGCTTGCTTGCTTCAGTGGGTCACACTTGCATTCACTTGCCATTCAAGCCCTCGAACTCTTGGCTTCTTCAGATAGGCCCAAAAAATTTTACCACATTCTGTAGCTTCACATGTACCTATCTGATAGAGCCAGTTTGAACGCTGTCACGTTAAAAAGTGGTACCAAATCCCTGGTTATGCACCTCTCCACACTAAATTCATTCGTCCAGCTTGGTCTCTGGTCAGTCCCGTAGCCTCACCAACATCCATACCTTTCTTTCTCACACACTCATCCACCATATCCCTCCACCTTCTTGGCCTACCTCATCTCCTCCCTCTTTCAGAGTTGCTCAGATATAACTTTTTCACCACTCTGTTATCATCCATTTTTTCCACATGACCAAACCATCTCAGTACACTCTCTTCGATTCTGGTGTCCACAGACTTCCTCACTCCGCATCTTTCACGAATCACATTATTCCATATCCTATCCACTCTCTGTACTCCACATACATTCCTCAGCAGTCCCATCTCCACTGCTCATACTCTTGACTTTTCATTTTCACACTACACCATAGTCTCACATCCGTATGTTAAAGTTGGCGCTAACACTCCTTCGTGTAAGTCTTGTGCACCTGCAATATTCAAGCCTCCTTTTCTTATCATGGCCTTCATAGCAGCAGCTACCCTTCTTCCTTGTGTCACTCTGCTCTCCACTTCTTTTGCACATTTTCCTCTCTTTTCTATCACTGTACCCAGGTATTTGAACTCTCTCACCATTTTCAGTCTCTCTCCATTCACTGTAACATCATACTGGGAGTCACCTTCTCTCTCAGTAACCACCACTTTACTTTTTTCTACATTTACTCTCTAGGCACAGACATCTGCAAAACTCTCCTCTGTTCTACTAAGCTCTTGTCTGGTATATGCAAGTAACACTACATCATCAGTATACAACAAATTTGAGTTATTCCATCCATCGCCATTCATTACCAATGCCATCCCTTTCTTCATTACTCGTGTTCTTACTTTTCTCATCACTCCATCCATATATGTACATACTGAGCAACCATGGGGACATCATGCAATCTTGTCGCACACCTACATTGATCATGAACCATTCACTTAGATAACCATTTACCCTTACACATGCCTCACTACCATCATAAAAACTCTTGATGGCACCTAGCAGCTTACCATCTACACCATACATGTGCAAAATCTTCCACAGTCTTTGTCTGTCTATTTTGTGGTGTGCTATTTCCAGATCCATATAAATTCCATAAACACCTTATTGTCCTCGCATGCCTTCTCCACTATGTCTCACTGCAAATATTTGATCCACACGTCCTCTGCCACTTCAAAAGCCACCATATTTGTCACTCACTAGGAATTCTGATATCTTTCTTACTTTCTTTATAATATTTCTTCCATGTAACTTCCCGACAACACTCAATGGACTTATGTCACAATAATTCTTGCACTCACTTCGCATACCTTTATTTCTGTGCGGGGGTACAATCACTGCCTTTTTCCACTCTGCTGGCACAGTTTCACTCATCCATACCTTCTTGCATATCTCCAACAAGCACTTCATTCCACTTTCTCCACTACACTTAATCATCTCTGCATGCACCTCTGCATACACCTCATCATCCCCAGCTGCTTTCCTATTTTTCAGCTGCTTCACAGCATTCTGTGAGTGTCATGTTTCCTGGCACTGCGTTCCTACTCTGTACACCCCCAAAACCAGTCATGTTAACAGTTGCTTTGCCCTCTCCATTTCCATTCATCAGGTTTTCGAAATATTCTTTCTATCTAATTCCATCTTGTGCAGTGTTTGTGATAGATGGGTGCACAAGAGATGTAGTGGTATTAGAGGTAGACTGCGAGATAATGCTGATTTCATGTGTGCTGTCGGGGAGAGCAGGTGGAGATTGTTAGGCGTGAGAGGGTTGAATTTGCAGGTGAGTCTCTTGAGTGTGTGGAGGAGTTTTGTTATCTGGGAGACATGTTATGTGCCGGAGGTGGGGCTGGAGTTAGCTCGGTTGCTAGAGTGAGAAGTGGTTGGAAGAAGTTCAGGGAGCTGTTGCCTCTCCTGACATTGAGAGGACTCTCCTTACATGCTAAGGGGTCTTTGTATGCAGCATGTGTTAGGAGTGTGATGCTGTTTGGTAGTGAGACCTGGGCAGTAAAGGAAGAGGATATTCGCAGGTTTAAACGTACAGAAATGACAATGATTAGGTGGATGTGCAGTGCGTCCCTGCGTGCAAGGCCTGGGGGGGCTGGGTTTACGGTAGAAGAGTTGAGAGGTAGGATGGGACTGGAGTGTATTGGTGTTGTGATGAGGCGAGGTAGGCTGAGGTGGTTTGGACATGTGGAGAGGATGGGGGATGATAATTGGGTGCAGAGGGTGAGAAGTGTTAATATTGGGGGAGGGGTAGACCGAGAAAGACATGGGACGAGGTCATTAAATGTGGCTTAAGGGTTAAGGGACTGAATAGGGAGGCTGCCAGAGATCGAGCAGCGTGGAGAGCCGCCATTAGGTGACCAAGGCCGACACATGCAAGCATATTGGAGCCTTCAAAAACGAAACGAAACGAAACTATCTAGTCCTTACTTCATCTCTATGGGTTAACCCCTTCACGCCCAGGATGTGCATCACGTTTTTACACATCAATCCCAGGCCCTCTGACTCTGTCCATGCATCATGTGTACACTCATGTTATTTATAATTTTCTCAAGTATATGTTCAGTGAATTATTCTTAATGTTCTCTTTTAATATAATATACAATATATTTAGTACATATAATATACAGTACATAATAGTTCAATGGCTATATATACAGTAGTAATAATAGTAGTAAATGTAATTACATAACAATGCATCATCAGGCTTCTCATCTTGAGAAATTGTCCACCACAAGCCCCCACCATTCCTCTTCAACAGGCTATGCATCGTCCAATAACTCACTATGACTCACAAACAAATTACTGTCAGATGAATCACTGCTACCTGATTGACTTGGCATATACAGATCATCTGAACTATCCCCACTAGATTCAGCCATGGCAACATAGCATTGTTATAACTGCCATCAGCAGCCATGAAAAATGTCAAGGGAGGGAGAAAACAAAGCCACGTAGTCCTTCTTCCACGAGTGCAGAGCACATTCTGAAAAAATGCGATGGTATTGGCTGAGGAAACTGTGAAGTGGCCGGGCATCCCCACATCTCTTTCATGACTGGTTAGTGGGTGGAGCTCCTGAGAGCTTCAGTGGCCTATTCCAGACTCAGAAAACATTCCCACACCTCTGTACTATCGAGTGAAAAGCACTGAGAAAACGCTGATATAATAGGGCATAAGGGCCCGGACACACTTGCCTCCAAACATGTGATCAGCAAGATGAAACGAAGCACCAGGTTAGAGCTGCTTCAGTATTCGAGTCAGAATGTTGGATGGACTCCTGAGCCTTGTTTCTTCTTGACAGTCACATGTTTGGGGGCAAGTGTGTCTGGGCCCGAAGAGTGTACGTCACAGTCACAGTCACTGGGCCCAGCACAGACGTAAATACGTATATCCTGGGCGTGAAGGGGATAATAATCTACCACGTACATACTTCACACTTTCACATTTCTTTCCACTGTCACTTCTACATTTCTGAACCTCTTTCCAGAATAACTTCCTATTTTCAGAGTAAATTGCATTCATTTTTCTTCAAAGATCATCATTTACCTCCTTTTTTTCACTTCACTAATCTCGTTATGTGCTTCTTGTTCTCGTTATACAGTAATCTTCCCACTATCCAATGTAATAGAGCCAAAGGCATGACCGGAAAGTGGTCTTGTCCGGATAGTGGCTCTGAAGCTAACCTAACCTAAATCAGAAAACCACCTACCTACCTCCCTACCAGACATGCATAGCACTTATTTAAGACCTCGTTCACATAAATAATGGACACAAAGCATGAATTAATTGAATTTTAACCTAAAAATGATTTTGATGAGAGTAAGGCAGAGGTGTTCACAAGTTGACATCATAGTGTAAGTAAGTATCGGACATGGCAGTCACTAAGAAAATCACCTCTTTCACAGCCTGTGCACTCAAATATGGGATACAAAGCATGAAATAAATTGTTACCAGAAAACTATGATTTAGAGGTGAGTAGGGCAAAAATGTTCACCAGTTGACTAGATAGTGAACGTATGTAAGAGACATGGTAATCACTGAGAAAATCACCTCTTTCACAGCCTGTGCACTCAAATATGGGACACAAAGCATGAAGTATATAAAATGTAACCCGAGAATGAGGATTTAGAAGTGATTATGAAAAATATTTGGCAGCTGACAGTGTACTCACATGTCCATGGTGGCTGTTTACCCCACCTCTAAAGCTCTGACAGTGATGAAAATGCTCTTGAAGCAAGTACATTAATCCAGTGTTGAACTGCACTTAATCCTTAGCACTGTGAAGTATGATTATTTAAACAAAAACTCACGGCAGTTCAGAGACAACTGCCGGAGTGGCAGGAGGGGGAGACAGTGGGAATGTGAATGTAAACAAGGCCGTTCAGCGCCACATGCCAATTTCAAACTTACGGGTAAAAAAAAATCAGATTTTTTTCTATTTTTTTGCAATTTCTTGGCATTTTTGGGTTTCGAACTCAGCTTACGATGTCCAGACAGTGGTGTAACCAGACAGTGGTCGTCCGGAAAGTAGAGAGATTACTGTATTCAGTTCTTATTTCAACTGAACCCCTGTCTTGTATCCACTCAAGCCACTTCTTCCTCTTTTCCTCCACTGCCCTCTTAACCTCTTCATCCTACCATGCTGTACCTTTCTTCTTTGTTGTCACTCTTGCCACACCACACACCGCTTTTGCATTCCTAACTAAGCAGTCCCTGTATTCATTCCACAGGCTGTCCAGATCCATTTTATTCCAGTTCGCTGATTTTAACTCCTCCCCTACTTTTGCCCTGTACTTATCTGCCATTTCTTTGATCCTCAGCTTCTCAACATTCAATCTCCCTCCCTGACTGCTCCTCTCTCTCTTGGTCCACCTAACTCCAGTCAGCTTGATCTTGCATACCACACTCATATGATCTGACAAACCTCCACATCGTCCTTTCATTGCCCTCGTATCAGCAACACTACCCTGCATTGGTTTCCCTAAGAGCACGTAATCATTCAGACTCCTTTCAACACAATTGCCATTCCCTCTGTACCATGTAAATTTATGTGCATCTTTGTTTTTTAAATAAGAATTACAAATACACACCCTCCTTTCCTGACACATGTCCTTTTGTTGCTTCCCATTATCATTTTCTCCTAGCACTCTGTTATTACCCGTTATATAATTTTCAGGACCAGTGCCTACTCTCCCATTCATGTCGCCTGTTACAAACATTTTATAACTCTGGGCATTTTTCCTACTACTTTATCCAGCTCATCACAAAACCTGTCTTTCTCTGTCTCACTCATGTCATCACACGGTGCATATGCTACAATCACTGCCATTTTCGCCTTCTCAAACTTGAACTTGACATACGGTACATACATCTTGAGCTGACACATTTGTAATCTCTCATTCCACTCTGCCACAGGTCATTCATCAACAAAGCAACTCCTTCCTTTCATCTTCCTTGCCCATTCATGTCTGCCTTTACACACTTCACCCTTTCCCACTCCTCCTCTTCACACCCTTTCATCTTTGTTTCACACAATGCCATCACAGCATATCTCGTACTCTTGAACCCATTCACCACTTCCACCACTTGCTCTCCTCATTCACACCTCCCACTTTCATGCACAGCAATATTACTGTACCAGTACAGGGGGAGGCTGAGGATGAGATGGAGGGATGGAGTGGAGAGGTATATGAGAGAGGGGGGTGTGAGTTGGGAGCGTGGTAGTGAAATGGCAGGGGACAGAGTGACATGGAGGCGATTTGTTTGTGGCCACCCCGTTCGGGATTGAGGCGTCTGGCAATAGATAGATAGATAGATAGTACAGTTGGCCTCCACATTCAGATGAGTTTGGTAGAGACATGCATACATATGGGAATTTTGTGAACATTTTCTGGTTGAAATTCATATTAGTGGTAGGTGGGGACACTCACCATCCACTCGCTCGATGTATTGCTGCTCTTGGGTGTCTGCCCTTTCCTCTCCTCCGTCCTTCTTTCCGTCAATCCTCTTCAGTCTTTCTTTCCTTCATTCGTTCTTTGTCCTTCTGCTTATGGGTAACTTTACATTCTTTCTTCTGTCTTTCTTTCCTTCATTCTTTCCCTGTCCTTCTGCCTGTGGGTAACTCTACACTGAGTGACAAGCCAGATGGTTTCCTGTACACCAGGAAGCCATTTACTATGCCGGGTGGTAACCATACAACCAAATTTTGGCACCTGGTGGTTTAGTGGGTAATTTCAGCGCTCCAGTCGGATTGAGCCGGTGAAGGTTTATATCCAAGGGGTGGTTGGGGTTTATTGGTCACATAATGCCACTCAGGGATGAGTGAGGCTGATCACTCTCATCTTAAATGTCAGGACCAACTTGCCTAGCCCCGGGCTTCTACGCTTCTCTGTGGGACGACATAGGATTGGATGATGGATGGATGGATGAATGATAAGTGGGGGCACCCCTGTGGAAGGTGGAGGCACCTCAGTGGTAGGTGGGGATGCCCATCATCCACCCACTCAGTGTAGGGATGCCTGAGGGTCTCTACACTGAGTGACAAGCGAAATGGTTTCCTCTTCCCAGAAAACCATTTGCTATGCTGGGTGGTAACTGTATAACCGGATTTTTGGCCGGGTTAAGTGTCCCCCAGATTCTCTTATCCAAAATCACTTAATCATGGCAGACGTTTCGTAGAACCTCAGAGGGCCTAATACCAACCCAAGGCCCCAAACAACTGGACAGATTTGCATGACCATGTGGAATGTGAGGGGTGTGAATGAGGAGAGCAAGAGGGTGGAAGAGGTGAATGTGTTCAAGAATGCAAGATATGCTGTGATGGCATTGTGTGAAATGGAGGAGCGGGCGGGTGTGAAATGTATAAGAGCTGGCATGAATGGGCGAGGAAGATGCAAAGAATGAGTTTTGTTGATGAATGAGGTGTGGCAGAGTGGAATGAGAGATTACAAATGTGTCAGCTCAAGATGTATGTACAGTGCTTCCTCCAATTTTGCGAGAATATGGTCGACAAAAACCCTCGCAAAATCAAAATTAGCAAAATTCAAACAATTAAATATATGAAATAAAGGCAAATTGGTCGACATCACCCCAAGGTAAGCACTTTTTTCCACTCTTTCTCTCGACTCTACCTCGTAATTTTACGATGATAAATGAAACAAACACGAACTGATGTACTGTACAGTGATATTAATGAGAAAACATCATAGGTAAGAAACATTTTTTAAAAAAATGCATTTACACTGATGTGAAGATTGGCTTGGTGTACGGGACTGGTGGCGGGGCGAGGCTTGGCTACTGTTCCCCTGCGGGGCCTAAGTCATCACTATCACTGTTGGCAGATATTTCCACATCTTGCTGTGTTTTTTCTGCCTCTCTCATGAATCCCTCGAAGTCAGAATCATCACTGGGGTCATCAGAATGAAAAAGGTTAGGGATGCTAGGATCGCTGGCTGCTTGGGAAGGGGTGGCAGGACGGCTGGTTGATGGGGCAGGGTCTCTTGGGATTCTCATTAATTTTGTGATTAGATACTGCTTCCTCTTGTTAACCCCATCTCTGTGTAGGTCAGCATAAAAACGAAGGGCCCTGTCAACACCGTGGCATGCTTGCTGAGCCCTAAATTGTCGCATTCGTTGTTCACGATGGTTTTTTTCAGCTGGTCAGTGACGGCGAGAATACTGGCCAGGTTATGCATCGTTAATTCTCGGCCGCTTCGCTTTTTTGCTGACCTCCACAGAGATGGGGTTAACAAAAGGAAGCAGTCTCTAATCACAAAATTCAAGAGAACCCCAAGAGACCCTGCCCCATCGACCAGCCATCCTGCCACCCCTCCCTAAGCAGCCAGCAATCCTAGCATCCCTAACCTTTTTCATTCTGATGACCCCAGTGACGATTCTGACTTCGAGGGATTCATGAGAGAGGCAGAAAAATCACAGCAAGATGTGGAAATATCTGCCGACAGTGATAGTGATGACGTAGGCCCCGCGGGGCCACAGTAGCCAAGCCTCGGCCTGCCACCAGTCCCGTAAACCACACCAGTCTTCACATCAGTGTAAATGCATTTTTTTTTAAATGTTTCTTACCTATGATGTTTTCTTATTAATATTACTGTACAGTGCATCAGGTCATGTTTGTTTCATTTATCATCGTAAAATTAAGAGGTAGAGTCGAGAGAAAGAATGGGAAAAAGTGCTTATTGGGGTGAAGCCGACCAATTTGTAGTCAGCACTGCCTCACTCGCCACTGAACCTGATGTGTTTAAACCCCTTCCTTTTGAGGAACTGGCATAGCCACCCATTCGATGCCTTGAAAGGTTTTGTTGGAGGATTAATGGCTTTTTTAAGGCATGTGTGATAGAATATCTTGCCTGCTCCCTTATATGGTGCCCATCTAATGCAACCCCTTCCTTTTCCTTTCTTTGAATGTGGTGAGCAAGATATCTTTCCATTTTTATTAGCACTTCTTTGTTGTCCACCAGCATTCTACCATCAAATTGAGCACCTCCATAGTTATTCGCTGCTTGCTTGATTTGTTCACAGTTCTTTAAAAATCATTCTCACTGTCGATTCACCAGCACCAAACTCCTGACCAATAGCAGAATTACCTTCACCTGCTTTTTTCCTTTCAATCATTTTCAGTTTGGTCTCCAAAATTATTTCCTTGTTCTTCTTACCTGTTGGTGCCACGATAACACTCGTGCAAGGTTAGACTGCTGGGGTATTGCGAGGAGCACCACGAAATTGTGAGGGTCAGTGACCTTGGTTGGAAACAGGTGCAAACAAACGTGGTGGGGCGGCAGACCACTGAACTAGGAGGCTCAGTACGCCCAGTGAACCATGACGTCATTACTCGGGGTGGCAAAGTAGTGCGGGAAGACGACTCTCCCACCACTCAACCTCGCAAAGTGTGTGATCAGTCGCAAAGTTCATAAATGTTAAAAAATACATGACTTTTGGAACTACCTCGCAAAATTGGTGAATCGCAAAGTTAAAGTTCGCAAAGTTGAAGGATGTACTGTATGTCAAGTTCAAGTTTGAGAGGGTGAAAATAGGAGTGATGTATGTCAAGTTCAAGTTTGAGAGGGTGAAAATGGGAGTGATTTTACCATGCACCATGTGGTGACAGGAATGAGAGAGAGAAATACAGGTTTTGGGATAAGCTGGATGAAACAGTGGGAGAAATGCCCAGGAGCTGCAAAGTGATCGTAATGGGCAATACAAATGGTCTGGTCCTGAGGATGACTGTGGGTTGTAATGGAGTACCAGGAGAATCTGATAATGGGAAACAACTGAAGGATATGTGTCAGGAAAGGAGGTTGTGCATTTGTAACCTGTATTTCAGGAAGTGGGGGAGCGATTGGGTAAATATAGAT
>JAGKTI010033219.1:0-11724 GCA_018397915.1 Birgus latro | reverse complement strand
CACACACACACACACACACACTCATTCACACACTCACACACACACACACACACACACACACACACACACACAGTATTGCGCACACACAAATTGTCCAGGAATCCATTAATTATTTCTGCCAATATCGACCCACAATAATGATTTCTGTCACTTTATACGTGGTAATCACTTACTTAATAACTAGTGTTATGTGAAATGTTAAACTACAACAATACAGAAATGACATCAGTACGGTATTCCACATAAATATATCACATGTTCTCCCAACTCAGTACGAACTCCAGCCACCACCAACATTAATGGCGTCAATTATACGTCATGGCATTGATGCAACAAGATTGTGACAATAGTTGGGCATGCGTCTGACAGATTCCCATAACTCGTTTGCCTTCCTCTCAATACCTTCGATCGTTCGTTCTTCCCCCACATCCCAGTCGCTGGACACCATCCCCCAGATGTGCTCGATCGGACTGAGATCGCATCTGTTTGGTGGCCAGTCTATTAATTCAGTTTCTGGGTGCTGCTCAAACCAGTTTCGGACAAGGCGACTAGTATGAATGGGACTAAGGTCCTGCACAAGTTTAATGGTTAAGGGTGCAGGAATTACCATGGCTCGGACTGTCGGTAGTAGAACGTTCTCCAATATGTCAACGTACTCAGCTGCTGTGAGGCGTCCGTCGATCTTTACCAGCTCCCCAGGCCCATACGCGACATCCACCCCCAGAAAGCCGTGCTGACTCTGCCACTAACAGTGCGTTCTTGCAGGTGTTCCTCGACGAATGTCGTACTCGGAGGCCTCCAACAGTGTCTCTTAGCCTGTACTGTTGAGAATGATGTTTCATCAGAGAAGACGACCGTCTGCCAATACTCAGTTGTCATTGACATATGCTGCAGAGCAAAACCTAGTCTAGCGTGTTTTGTGTGCACGGGTCAACTTCTCTTTTATGGCAGGAACTGTTCGGATGGCAACCTAGATGTAGCTGGGCAGTTAAGCGCACGGCGCTAGTTTTGGGTCGCTCCCGTATTGCTTGTGCGGTCTGGTTATCCTGTTGTAACTCGTGGTCTGCAACTCCGAGGCCTAGTTCTAATTGACTGTTCTTCCTGCCACGCCTTATGCAACGATAGACTGTTTTATGGCACAGTCCCAGTTTTCGTGCAAAAACAGATACTGGCGTGACTCGCTCTCACATCCCGACAATCCTGCCGCGGGTGGTAATAGCATCTGGATGGTTGGCGTGTGTCAGGCATGCTGTGGAGAAAGCATGCATCAATGTCTATGGGATATTCCATAAAATCATACTTTGCCTATATCTGGATTGTAACAGTAATCCTGATATTTAACGACCTGCATTGCTACAAAAACTGTTTTTGACATGACATGATCAAGACAGTTGGCCAACATAACAAGTATACTGGTCCTCAAGACATACCGTAAAACATGTGATCACACAATACACTGGTATGTGCAAATTATGACAACTATTGTAACCGATTGTATTGAAAAGAACATGTGTTTAGGTGAACCACAAATGATTACTACACTAAACAGAGTAAATTACTGTCATTATTGATTTGTCAAACGTTTGGTTATTGCATAATTATGTCACGAGAGGAGACGAATACAGCATTATATAATCCGATTGTCTTGATAAGTCGATAAGACAATAATGAGTATTAAAGGTCATATCCATGTAGTAATGTTATCAAACCTAGGATGATAATGTGTACTGGTCACTCAAGCGAGGAAACTCATTGGTATACCACCCAAAAAACGTGAAGAGTCCGGGGAAGCGTAATGATAGGATAGGTTACGTTTTCCCCAGGAGCAACGAATGGGCATACCATGAGGAGGAGGTCGATAATGTTAACTGTTCCCTTTATATACAGGGTGTCCCGCAAGTCACGCACCATAGGGAAAACTAAAGTTCATATTTGTTCGAAGTGGTGACCGTCGTGCCTCATACAAGTATTCAGACAGGTGGCCCACTCATCGAGGACACGTCGTAAGATGTCAGGGGTTATTCTCTGCAAGCAGCTGTGATTCTTGATTTCATATGAGACAATGACATTATCTTCTCTGCATGCACAACGTCACTGTCTCACCTGAAATCAAGAATCGCAGCTGCATGCAGAGAAATAACCCCTGACATCTTATGACTTGTCCTCGAAGAGAGGGTCACCCGTCTAAACATTGGTGTGAGGCACGACGGTCAGCACTTTGAACCAGCATTCTAAACTTCAGTTTTCCTTATGGTGCGTGACATGCGGGACACCCTGTAAATGTAATGTTCTATGCCTGCCATTCACATGCTGAATACATGCAATTATGTTGGTGTATCATTTCCGTTCAGAACCAGTAATGAAGTTCTTTTAAATCTATTTTCTTTCACTTAGGTGTTTCCTTGGTTAAGGACGATCGTGTAGTGCTAGACAGAGTAAATATTCGGTTCAAAATGCATGTAATATATGACAAAACAATCACCAGCTCAATCGGTGGGGGGTCAGAAACGGGAGTGTGGGTAATCAAATTCCTGACATGCAGTCACACTTACCACCCAAACCTAAAACCTCTGGATGCCATTGGTTGAAAAGTGTCCGGGATGCAAGAGACAGGCATGCGAAGTCTCACACTACGGTATACACTCACGAATAGAGAAACAAGTGCATATTAGTGTGTCCTGCAGAGCAAAGTAGGTATGTATACTACAGTGCTATACTCATGCACGTGTCCGTCACATAACTCGGATATTAAATGGACTGTAATCAGATTGTGCAGTTTGAGAGTTCAGTGGATCTTTCAAATCTGAAACGAGGATTAATCCATTCCCCCTTTCAGTGGCCACACTCCCCCAACGAGGTTTTTGCTAGATTGTAACATTAAACAGATAGAAAAGTTTGTGACATTTTCTTGTGGCTGGCACCACCGGATTGTAGGTAAATTACTATCCCAGACATATGGGGTTAAACGTTACAGAGGCTGGCGTTCGTGCATTCAGTAATAATCCGCACATAAAGGCTCACCACCATGTGTTATATTAACGCATGGCTTAATATGGTGGCGTATGTGTCTTAGCGGTCAGTCAATACTAAATGGCATCGGGGTTGTAAAATGGTCCATAAGTGGTGTGTGCGTAACCGTCTGTCTGTCTGTCTGACCGTCTTTGACTATTTGAGCATGCACGAAGGTTAAGCGTTTAGTGAACAGGAACACTTCAGTACAGCATTTGTGAGTGTTACATTGTATAATTCACAATGGATGAATGTAAATATAGTAGGGTCAGGGATTAAAGTCGTGCAACTTCTGTCCCAGGCTACTGTATTAAACACTGGCTATGTGACATACCATCCTACTACTGACTCGTGTGACGGGGAGGCTTTTGATATTTTAAATTAAGGCACAAGGGACAATTACAGTACAGACTTATGTGCTACCATTATTGTATTACTCGTGTGAAATAATGGAGGACAACTACAAGACTCCAGAATTCTCAAGAAATTCTTGTAAAACAACTACAAATTTACTGTTTGTTAATTCTGACAGCACGACGCATAGCGACATGTCAGGAGCAAGTGAATCATCATATAAAGACATTAACGGTTTGCAAGGTGTGAAAAGAGTAACTAGATGTCATATGCCAGAAAATAACCTGGAGAGGTTAATGCTACACACAATAAAAGGTGACAGAAACCCACATCTCCCTCTCCCCCTCCTCCAAGCACACCAAATTCACCAGTTTCCTATCCGTCACCCACTCTCTCCGTACACACTCCCCCATACTCCAACTGTCTGCACTAGCACCACTGCAACTCCAGCACGTCCATAACAATAATCTGACCTCGGAACGAGCCATGCCATTCACAGCGTCCATGACGTCACACAACAACACCGACAGGGCACTTCTCCCAACACACACACAGACACACTGTGCAAACAACAAACACCCTCCCCACCACACTCACGATACATCTTTCCCAACATACCCACAACACGCACCTCTTCCTCCATACCCACAACACACTCTCCCACCGCACACCACGACACACACCTTCCCCACACCAACACACCCACGAGACATCTCTCCCGCCATACCCATAACTCACATATCACCCAACACCCCCACCACAGACACTTCACCCAACACATCCACAGGACATCTCTCCCACCAAAACCAGAAAGCACACCTCTCCCAACAACTCCACCACAGACACTTCACTAAACACACCTACAGGAACTTCACCCAACACACCCACAGGACAGCTCTCCCATCAAACCCAGAACACACACCTCACCCAACACCCCCATCACAGACGCTTCACCCAACACACCTACGGGACATCACTACCACCACACCCATCTCACACAGCATCCCCACCACAGGCCCCTCACTCAACACACCCACAAGACATCTCTCCCACCACACATCTCACCCACCACACACCAATTACCAATTACTGTTAGCACAAGTGAATGGTAAACATAAACATTGTGCAATATCTTGGTTGTTTATATCCAGTAAAGTCAACCTTCTACCCAACACCTGACATCGTCGAGCTCCATCTGTTGACAAAGTTAGGCATTATATACAAGTTGTTTCAGATTCGCTGGTTCAGGGTTACGTCGGTTCGAGAAATGCGCCCGACTTTTGGGAGTGATAGTACATCTCAGTTCACTGCCATCCTTCAAACTGGAGGCATGTTGCAGTCGCGCCCCTCCATTTCTGCTGCTTTTGCGCCCATTGTAAATGGTCCTGTGACCTCTACCCCTACTAAACATCGTGTGGAAAGCGGTAAAGGTCTGTAGATATATATAAGTGTAATAAAGTACTAGAAATAATAAAGTGTGAGTGTGTATATGAATAAGAAATGATAATACGAGCGGTGAATTAGCGCGAGTGGGAGGCTTTTATTTTACTTTGCTTTCACAGTGTTTTTCTTTTGGAGAATGGATTCCAAACTACTTGGAAATCATGGAATAGTGTTTCTAGTGTTAATATCTGGCAGCGGTATTCATATTATGGGAAGTTGGGAAGAGACTTAGTTACCAAACTTCAGAAGTCTCAACAAGTCCTACGGTAGTCAACGAGAGCTAAAAAAAAAAACATCCCAGGAGAAAGCTGAAGGTATGTGACATAGGCATATGTAATTATAATATTCTAGGACTAATAACTGATTTTTGGCAAATATTTTTAAAAAGTCAGTCAGAGCGCAGATTTGCCCCACGGGATGAGCACAGCGTGCCTCCGACAACACCGCAGTTTAAGGGTTAAACAGTTGGCGTTGGCAGTCACTAAATGTGAGGACACTAAGTACGAGTAGCTTCAACGTCCTGTGGAGGTGGTACTATTCCTGTTGCAATTCTGATTTCTTGCAGTCTGCATTCCATCTTCC
This sequence comes from Birgus latro, assembly GCA_018397915.1. NCBI lineage: Eukaryota > Metazoa > Arthropoda > Malacostraca > Decapoda > Coenobitidae > Birgus > Birgus latro. Next base: position 6,336 of record JAGKTI010033219.1, on the reverse strand, counting down.
TGACACAACAGTGCACTGCACAGATCTTGAGTATGAATGCGACAAAAGAGATAGCCACAAGGGGGAACACAACTGTTGGATGTACCCATGAATGGCTGAAGGCCAGAGAAAATTGATCCATAATGAAGTCACTGTCGTTGAGGAGGTGATGGTAATGTTAGCATATGATATGGTGCAAGTCATGTCGATCTGTTGGAAGATGTAATAAGAGTGTTTACAGACTGCTTGGTGGTAACGAGTGGCGTAAGTGATGACTGACTCTGATTTGACGGTACAATAGTCTAGTGTTTTGTAGAGACCACTAGCAGGTACGGATCGAAGAACCAGGACACATGATGGTGACAGAGATTGGAACAGCAAAGAAGAAGTACTGGACGTGGTTGAGGTGAACATGGTGGACTGGGAGTTCAGGAGCTGGGACAAAGGAACAGGCCGAGTGTATGGAATGGTTGCGAACAAAAGCAGACTCACAGGGTGTAGCGCTGCTAGGGAAGATAGCTAGAAGGTGGGCAGCACAGAGACGAGAGGCAGGGATAAGGGAGGAACATTTGTGGAGGTCTGTGGAAGAAAGGAAGGCAACGGAGAGATGATCATGGAAGAGGAGGAAATATTCTGAAGGAACAGACTTGCAATAAGGAGTTGTTGTACCGGAAGGGAAAAGGAATGATGTGGAAGAGGTTGAAGGTGATGGCAGAACGTAGAGGAATATGGACAATGACGTATTTGGTGAGAAGAGTGGCCTCGACAACCGGATAGTAGTATTCTAGAGAGGAGTAGGGAAGTACTGGGGACAGACCGAAAATAGAGCGAGCCCATTCTAGTACAGCGGAGAGCAGAGAGAGGTACTAAGTCTACAGTGAATCGACTAGGATACGAACCAAGGTAGAGACTTGAGAGAGTAGAGAGTCAGTGGCTAGTTGGAGATTATCCATGTTTAGTTTGAGGTTCAAGAACTAAGAAATAACGTTGAGATTTGAGAGGTGTTGTTTTAAGATGTCGGTGAAGTTGTTCAGAGTTTAAGTTGCATCATTTAGGTGGGCTGTAATCTTCTGTAGCACAGTGTGTTGGACCTTGATGACTCAGCGCTAAGGTTCTAGGGCTGAAGCCAAATGAGCTAGATCAAATTTGAAGCCAGAAAGGTCACGAGCCGTAGCGACGCCAAATAAGAAACTAAGAATTTCATCTCCGAAGTCAAAGAGACCTTGTTTCACACGAGAACGACCTATAGGTATCTGAATGGAAAATGTGTCATTGAGCTCAGTGAATTTGTAAGTTATGTATTACAACTGCCAGAAGAGTGGTAGGAAGAGATGAGACAAATACTGATTCGGGTTGTGTTTCCCGATGATGGCCGAGAGATGGGTCTTGATTTTGTGTAGCTGGTGAGCTTAGGTAGGCAGGGCGATGGCTACGCTGGCCAGGGGTGCAAGATCGTAGCGCAGGGAGACTACATCTTCGATCAGCATTACCTCACCTCCCGAGCTGACCAAGGCCCCGGGACGTACTCCACCATCGTCCTCACCCAGCTCGGACCCTAGGAGGGTCAGCACTGCCAGCAGGCAGACCGCTAACATCGTACCTAGAAAATTAGGGTAGAATTAATGGGAGAGGTCCTGGAAAGGTTGACGGGCAGAACACAGTTTGGATCGATACTGACTGATTGATGAATGAGTAGGTGTAGGTGGAGATGGAGACTGATGGATAGGTGGAGATGGGGTATGTTGAGGGATTTGTGGAGTAGGAGGGGTTCAGTAGGCTGTGCAAGTGACTCTTCCAAAACTGGAACTCGTGGTGCATGCTTTAGATCGTCTGCATGGATCCATTCGGTATCTTTAGTAGATAGGTCTTGTATGTGAAATTTGTCATCCTGTTGAGTGAGCACATGGTGGGGCCCGGTAAATTTGTCATCCAATTTAGAGGTGTGCGTATGGGAATGAGCAAAGACTAGATCGCCGACGTTGATACTAATAGGAGAGGCAGATTTATGTTGGCACTGCATCATGTCCTCCTGAGACGAAGCCAGGTTTGATTTTACATAGTGATGGATTGTTTGGAAGTTGGCCAGTTTTAGTTTTACATAATCATCCATGTTGTAGATGGGGTCTGGCTTTGAGGATAACAAGGAGTACGGTAGGTCTTTGTCAGAACCAAAGAGGACATAGAAGGGAGACTCTCCAACTAATGCATTGATGGAGCTATTGATTGAGGATGCCACTTGAGGAATCCAATCATCCCAGGAAGAAACTATGGGAGCCTAGATGTCTGAGGCACTCTAAGATTTTTCTACTGTGGCGCTCTACAAGGCCATTGGAATCCGGATGGTTAGGCATGACATTGCATTTATTAATTTTAAAGCGGCGACAGATCTGATCCAGAACTCAGTACCGTTGTCGGTAAGGATGTTATGTGGGGTACTAAATGAGCAAATTACGTGATCCAGGAAGGCACATGCAACACTCTTCGCGGTCTTATCTGAGAGGGGGACGAGGACACAGTAGCACGAGAAGTGGTCGACTGCTACAAACAAATACTCAGCGCCTGATTTCGTAAGAGGGAGCTTTAAAATGTCGATGGAGACTTTTTCCCATGGTCGTGACGGGATTGGGTATTGTAAGAGTGGTGCAGGTAACCTGGTTGATCCTTTGCGGCGGTGGCACGAGAAGCAAGAGTCACAATGCGCATTGATATCACGGCGCATGGTTGGCCAATAGTATTCGAGACGTGCTTGGTGCAAGCATCGGTCTTTACCTGGATGGGATGCGTGAGTGTATTATGAACTATGTGAAGGACTGCAGATATTAGGTCAGTAGGGACAACGAGTTGGTGTACTTCTCTATTGGGCAAGTCCTTCCCTGTAAGTAAGGTTTTTCTGTACAAGAGATCATCTTTTAGTATGAACTCATCTATTGGTACTGGTAGAGTAGGTAAGGTTGGGGCATCTCCTGATTCCAGGAAATAAACTACTATGGACCATACGGGGTCTTTGCGCTGAGAGTTTTAAACAACCTCTGATGTTAGTGTTGTGTTCTCAGTTTTATTGGGTTGCAGTGAGATGACAGCTGCTGCCACATGACGTGAGTGCGTCTGCGACTACATTCGATTTTCCTGGGACATACTGAAAAGTGGGATTGAAGTCCTGGATGGTGACGGACCATCTAGCTAGCCTACCTGTGAGATTCCGTCCCTTAAACAAATCACATAGAGGGAGGTGGTCTGTCTGGACATGCACTGGATAACCATATACAGTATCTATGAAATGTTTCAAGGACCAGACCACTGCTAAAGCTTCTAGATCTGTGACACTGTAACTACGTTCAGTGGTCGTGAGGGTGCGACTAGCATACGCTATTACACGCTTCCTTGATGCTTGATCGAGTTACATCAAAACTGCACCAAGTCCTGCGCCTGAGGCATCTGCGCATAGAAGAAAGGGTTTTGTATAATCAGGGAATGGTAAAATTGGGGTTTTTACAAGAGCTGTCTTTAGTGCTTGGAAAGCCTGTGACTGATCTTTAGTCGAAACAAAGGGTACATTCTTCTTGAGTAAGTGGAGCAGCGACCTTTGCATAGTCCTTAATGAATCGCCGATAGTAACCACTTAGGCCCAGGAAACTCCTTGCATCATCTGTAGTGGTAGGTTTTGGGAAATTGATGATCGCCTTACTTTTGTCTTCATTAGTATGAATGCCTTGTGCATCTACGACATGTCCTAGAAAGTTGATTTTCTTCCTAAGGAAGTCACATTTACTGAGGTTGATTTTCAGGCCTGCTAGCTGTAGGCATTCAAATACTTGTTGTAGTTTGGCAAAATGTTCAGGGATTGATTTGCTCACAACAATGATGTAATTTAGGTAAGCAAAAAGAGTGTCCCATCATGCCACTGAAGACCAAATGGATATGTTACATGAACACAGAAGGAGCATTCCTCAAACCAAAAGGAAGTCTCTTAAACTGAAAATGTCTGGAAGGGGTCCTGAAGGCTGTAATTGGGCGAGATGATTCTTCCATTTCGACCTGCCAGTAGCCACTGAGGAGGTCTAGGGAGGAAAAGACAACGATGTTTTTACCTAGTGACTCTAGCAAATCTGTGAGGACGGGTAACGGGAAACGGTCTGGGACAGTTACAGAATTTAATTTCTGGCAGTCCACTACTGGTCTAAAGTTGCCGTCCTTGTTTTGGACTAAGAAAAATGGGCTATTCCATGGACTAGCGGAGGGTTCAATGATGTCCTGTGCCATCTGATCTGTTTGTTTTCTCAAGCTGTGAGGTAACTGATATGCTGGTAAGTATATCGGCTGAGTTCCTGGTACTAGTTCTATGTGATGTTTAACAAAGTCTGTCCTTATCATCGGTTCTCCAGTTAAGGCTACAACATTTCGGTAAGAGTATAAAAGGTCGAGTAGCTGGTCAAGCTAGGCTTGAGAGCAGGTCACGTGAACGAGTCGGAGCAGATCCCGTAGAGTTGATGGCATATATACCTGTCAGATTGTTATCATCATCATGGATAGTAGGGATAGAGGAATCCTGGCATACCTTTATGGCCACTGGGTACACCAGGAAGTCTTCGATTTTTACACCACTTTTAACCCGCCCAGTCCCGACCGGTTTTTTTACCCAGCCTTCCCTCAGGTCCCGACCGATTTTCGACTTTTTGTTTTTTTGGCTGAAACCATCGCTTTTGGTGAGAAACATAGAAAATTCATAGAGAAATCACGATCCTGGGGTTAGATATGTTGATACAGGTGTCACTCAACCTTACGTTTTCCTTCTTTTTCAGGGTACCTGACTAAAGAAAACGAACTATGGAAGGGTTAACTAATTCAAGCCACTTTAAATTATGTATTTATTTCATTTATTTGGTACGAATTTATGTGTAGTACAAGTTTATATTGGTTTTCACACAATAATATAGGCGTTTATAAGCATTGTTCACTCACCCAAAACCCGAGTATACAGTATGGCACCTTCCTCTACGACATTACCACCTCATCACTTCTGTTTGTTTCTACCTCTAGCTTCTTTGTTTCTTTGTTCTCCACCTCAGGAATCACTTTCACCGTGAATTTCGTCATTGGAGAGACCGTGGGGCAACATACCTTTACTGGCCAAGTTACAGCTAACAGGTGAATTGCCCAGTGTGGAGGGGAGGGGAGGGAAGGGGGGGTTAGGTGGGGCCAGGCAGTATCCCTGATTCACAGCAGGTAGAGGAATGTGTCTCACATATGCCTACCAAAAATCACCCGCGAATGTTGAAAAAATGTGCACACAATGGCCCTTGCAATTGAGTGATGTATGATGCACGTCGTTGGGTCTGTCCACGGAAAAAAGTAGCAACGTGCATCGCACGTCGGTGGGACTCGGCGAGTTAATGTCATTGAAATGACCTACACGGATCGTGGCTAAGATGTCCGATTTGCCTTTGTGGAATCGACCCATTAAATAAGAGTCTTTGAGGGGTTCATCTGTAATTCGCCGATTGTGGATGTTGGTTTCTACCCCTCTGAGGAAATCGCAGACGACTAGGTCGAGTCCTCGCCGGTAAATTTGGGACGATTGGCATCATCGAGATAGATGGAATGTTGAGGAGGGGTTGTTTGAGCCATGGTTGGAAGTGAGAGAGAGAGAGAGAGAGAGAAGGTAATGATAGTAAAATGTAGTGGAGACAGGAGATGAAGTGGGTTAGGAGAGATAGCAATAGTTGAAGGAGCAGGGATAGAAGTAAGCTGTGTACAAACAGGCGTAGAGTATGAGGTAGCTGGATTCATAGCATCTGGAATTAAAGTATGTGGGTCGGTGGGAAATGAAGTCTGAGTCGCTGTATGGCGTGGATATGAGCAGCCGCTGCGGAGATGAGTCACTGAATCGTCCACGGGGTTTGTTGTTTGGTCATTTGCAGTTTGTTGGCTGTGATCGGTAGGAGTAAGTTCCATATATTCAAAGTATGACATGTAGTGTGGTGATAAAATGTAGGATGAAGGATGAGTAGGAAGATGTATATATTTACAGTATGAAGATGAGAAAATGTACAATAAGAATGGAAGTGAATATGGATGAAGGTGAATGGATGAGGGGTTTAATAAATAAAGGATGTAGTGTGAGATGAGTTATAAATATAGTCGGTGAGGAAGAGTATGAAGTTAGGGGAGTGAGATGAATATTTACATACTATGCAATCTGTAAAGAAAATCCAGAGAATAATCTCTACAGAAAATCAAGAATGGGTGGATGAAGGATAAACTATAATATAGTTACATAGATGAGGTGTGAATGAAGTGGAGTAGGTCATTGACTTGTAATTAGCACCTTAACCGTGGGTTGTCACTTTCGTGACGGTC
>JAGKTI010033218.1:0-11725 GCA_018397915.1 Birgus latro | reverse complement strand
AACCTGCCTAATAGATACCCAGAACAAAATATGTAAAGAGCTCATTGAATTGATGTGGTTAACAGAGGCAATATTAAACCCAATATACAGGTATAGATAACATAAATTTTTACAATTTATCTTAGCAACGCTACAAAAATTTCTTATTCTACGTTATACTCCTTCATTACATGAAGTATGTCTTAAGATGAAAAACCTACCTAATAGATACCCAGAACAAAATATGTAAAAAGCTCAATGAATTGATGTGGTTAACAGAGGCAATATTAAACTCTCTTCCGTAGGAGGGATGTCAATTGGGCTGAATATAAGTCTGTAGCAGCTAGAAAAAATATTAAGGATTTCATCATAGTGAAGGGGTTAAACAAAATGAATAACCACTAAAGTTTCTATATGCTTAAAGAAATGTTGGAGGGGGAGAGTCAAAAGAGCTTCCAAAATGGGCAATGGTGATTTTAGGATGCAGTGGAACTGCCTTGGAAAATTTGTTTTTTTGCATAAGGATGCATGTGTCCCCAGCTGGTCCCAGTAACAATAGCCACTGGTAGGGGAACTGTCAGCTGCACCAGTGGACCACACAGCTGCTTTGTGTCCTCCATAATACTCTCCACCAGGTCTGTAATATCAGTATCCCAGTTAATATCATAAAAAATATAACGGTCAGATACTACAAATGTATTGTTTCACTGAATTATAGCTCATCCTCTAGACTTAGCAGGACAAATGGGGTATCGCGTGGAGTAGTCAGACAAGCGACAGTTGTTAAAAACTGCAGAAATTGAGTTCAAAGTTTTCCAAACTTCAAACATCATTAACTTTAGTAGTAACTGAGGTATCAACATTTTTTTTTTTTTTTTTAAGCTTAGCTCAAGCCAAAAATGACCCATGTGATGCATTTTAAATAATGGGATGAAAATTGGCATTAGTAGTAGTATTAGTAAGGTACTAATTTTTAAAATAGAAGTATTAGTAGCAGAAGTTGTTGGTTTTGAAGAATTATAAGTATTAGCTGTAGCAGTTGATTTTTCATGCAGCAGCAGCAGTGGCAGTTGTTGTTGTTGTTCATATTGTTGAATTCATAACAACCTGTAAACACTTCCCCCAATGATCAACAATCCTTAACAGTAGTATTATTACGTATTAGTATTAGTAGTACTAATAGTAGGTAACAGTACAAAATGCGTGACACGTGGAGAACTACAAGGGACGCCAGCATTATTCCCAGCACCACTGCATGTTATACTAGCCAGCTGGTGTGTGTAATAAACACGAAGAAAAATGAAATTATACAAAATAAAATAAAAAAAAATGAAATAAAAATAAAGATGCAAATGCAATACATTTTTTGTTTGTTTAAAAAAATATATAATCTATCAGTAGTTTGTTTTTAGAAACACTGAGCACGAAGCATAGGATCTGGCAAATATGGCGTCTCGGCTCCGGGAGTGGTGGATGTCTGACTGCTCTCACCCAGCCAGGCGAGTTGGCAGTCAAAGCCCCCTACATTTCAGAGGGCTTTCGACCATATTTACTGTTGCGTTTCCAGACGAGCGACTTGCTCAAATGAAGGGGGAAGAGTCAAAATTGTGGTATATGCACCTAACTCCAAACTGGCAACTCTGTTGCTTATCTGACTACTCCACATGACGCCTCAAATATTTATTTAAATATGCTTTATGTGGCAAGCTTATTCATCATCATCATCCAATCCTATGTTGCCCCATGAGAAGCATAGGAGCCCAGGGCTAGGAAAGTTGGTCATGACATTTAAGATGAGAGTGACCAGCCTCACTCATCCCAGAGTGGGCATTACATGAGCAGTAAACCCCAACCATCCCTTGGACAGAAAGAAACCTTCAACAGCTCAACCCGACTGGAGCGCCGTAATTACCCATTACACCACCAGGTGCCAAAATTTGGTTATATGGTTACCACCCAGCATAGCAAATGGTTTCCTGGTGTAGAGGAAACCATTTGGCTTGTCACTCAGTGTAGAGTCACCCACAGGCAGAAGGAAGAGGAAAGAATGAAGAAAAGAAAGGCAGAAGCGGGAGTGTAAAGTGACCTGTAGGAAGAAGGACGAGGAACAAATGAAGGAAAGAAAGACAGAAGAGGAAAGCTTACAAATAATGAAAAGGCAACAGGCATAGTGATTTCTAAAATTTTTACAAACCAACAATATACTGCTTGATTCATACAGAAGTAATTTGCCATCTGTGATGTGGAAGTGATAGAAAGTGTTAGGAGAAATATATTGAGGTGGTTTGGCCATGTGGAGAGGATGGAGAGCGAGAGACTAACGAAGAGTGAATGCAAGTCGGGGGGAGGGAGGGGGAGGCTGAGGATGAGATGGAGGGATGGAGTGGAGAGGTATATGAGAGGAGGGCTGTGAGCTTGGAGCAGGGCAGTGGAATGGCATTGGACAGGGTGAATGGAGGCGATTTGTTTGTGGCCACCCCTTACAGGACTGAGGCGTCTGGCAATAGATTTACTCCCTTTGCAGGTAATATACTGTACATGATAATGACTGAAAATGATGAATATAGATTATTATAACCGGCATCCCTATATTCAAGTACAACCAGTACAGAACCTACCGATGAAAGTGTGTGCTTGATGAGCATCAACCTCCCATACTAGTTCATCATGCACATGAATGAGGAGACTGGCACTGAGCTCAGTATGAGCAGCCAAGGCTGCCTCAGTCTGCACCATTGCTGCCTTACTGATGTCAGCTGCTGATCCTGGTATACAAGAAACATCACTGTATTTCCATTAAAATAATGGCTGGTATTTGTCAAACCATATGTGTTCATATAAATACATCCATTTAAAATAAATGAACTATTAATACTACCAGGAATATTTGTGTGAAGGTGTTTTGCTGGTTTGCAAATTCTCTGTGAAGTTCAAGTTCTTTCTATCTGTACTGTACTGTACTCTTCCAGTTCTTCACAGACATTCATGCACTTACTCATGTGCTCATTCATGACCATATAACCATATCTTATATCCTTTCTCAAACAAATATATTTATACCATATTCATATGCAAATACAGTCTTTCATAAGGTCACTGACTGTCATTCCTTCCTTTTTATTTCTTCTTGCCATTTAACACTAATGTAGCAATGTATTCCATCCCCCTTTCCTCTCTGCTATCTCATTTTTCCCAAAGACAGCAATAACATCATTTCCACCCTGGATGCTCGCACTGGAATATCTCCCTACTTTGTTACTGGATAAAAGGTTACCCTGGCTGGGTATTGGTTGGATTTGCTTATTAGTTGGTGTTTTATCTCTGATTCCCTTGTTTCTTTGTCCTGTTGCACTTTCTGGAAGTTATCTCCCTAATTATATGCCACAAGAGTTGATGATAAATTGTTGTTTGCTGCCGTGATGAGCACACTGGTTATCAAGTTACTTTTATTCTTGGAGCCATTTATATTATAGACTTGACACACTGTTCTCTACCCCGACACCTGTACTAAGAAACAACACCTCTGTCACAGCATGACACAATCTCACAACACAACTAGGCATATAAAACAATCACCACACAAACATCAGCACATCCTCTTCAACAACATCCCACCTCCAGACATTCCAAGAATAGCAAAAAAGAAACCCCTGCACTCTGTATTCATTTCACACACAGGGCAATACAACACTTCGATGAAAACGCTGTATCTGTGCCCCCTCCCCTTCCAACATACACCCATCAGAAGTATCCTTAAATACAGCTGATCGAGTACACCTAGCTAGGCTTAGATCAGGACATCACCCAGTCCCCATTAGTTAGCAGCAAGTCCGACTTAGAAGGAGTGCCGTATGAAATGTCTTGCTTGTAGAAGAGGCCCACAAGACATAAAACACACAAAGATGCACTGCACAGCAGACATACCATTGATGATATGGGGAACCTATGGGGCAGTCCCATTGGGAAGGTAGCTTACTTGCGGTCAGTGGATTTGTTTGGCCAGGTGGTCTGGAGTTAAGTAACAAAACATCAAACTGTTGCACATAAGAGCTGCCTGAGTGAGAATTTGTCACAACTCAGCCATTCAATTAAGGACATTCATTGAAATAACTGAAGTGGAGTTATAAAATTTCTCTGAAATACTCCCAAGCATTCTGTGATATAAGCTAAGAAAACCAATGTCTAGCCAAAGGGGTGAGATGTCCAAATTTAACTTCAGTCATTTGGACTGGGTTGCCTGAACTCTCATTCTGTTAGTGATGATATGATCATTCAATATACTGCTTGTTTACTGTACACTGTACTGTATTCTGTGATAGCTTTATTTAATCAAATCATTAAAATGACACAAGTACCCAAGTTAAAATATATACAGTACTAGGGTTCCTATTCCTGTGATAAATAAAAATTTGAACTCCTGTTATGGTTTAAGCCAGGTTTACACAGCACTCCCAGGCCAGATTCAGGTAACATGTGCTGTATGTTTACTTTTCTGTCACTTAGTTATCACCATAATACACTTTTAACAATCTATGAACAAAAAAAATATTACATACTGTATTTCTAAAACTTGTCACTGATGTCATTAATAATGTAGTGTGGTCACCTTGAATTACAAAATTAACAGCCTGTCTCTCAGCATGAGATTGTATGGTACTGTCGTGGGAGGTGATGCCGGGAAAGTAGCGACGACGGTGAAAGATGGTGGTGAGGAATCCCTGCCTTTTACACTGGTCCACCACACTTCTCATGTATGCAGGGATGCTGGGGAATCGCCCTGCTCAACAAATAACTATATTATTTGCTTGCTCAAGCATGCATAACCAATAGAGCAAGTAACAAATACGGTACAATATACTATTGGAAACGACAGTGCCAAAATTACCAGGTTACTCACACGACCTGATTCCATTATATTGGGCATCTGTTGTCAAATAAATGAAACCAACAAATGCTGCTTCATTGTCTCCCAGGGCTGCGTTCTCTCACCCACACTCTTAGCCTATAAGTGCATGATATTCCCACATCCCAACCACCCACAAACATTGTCTCATATGCTGATGACATCACCATAACAACTGCACAACCACAATGCAGACACAACCTGCACACTGTAAACCTGGGTCGAGGACAACAAGTTGAAGATTTCCCCAGCCAAATCCACAACCACACTCATCACCAGATATTAACATAAACACAGGTACTCCCTCCACATCACACTTAACAATGTACATGTGTCACACACACTCTCCACTAAGATTCCTGGAGTGACATAATGACATGGCATGCACCTTCAAGGATCATGCACAGGACATCAGGAGGTGGTGCAACCCACACTCAGTACACTCAGGGCAATTACAGGGCAAGACTTCGAGCAACAAAAAGAAACACTCTCCTTACTCTACAAATTGCACATTAGATCAGTGAGGTCCTATGCCTCCCTGGCATGGGCTCCCATCTTATTTAATACTCCCTACAACACTTTGCAAATCAAATAGAATGCCCTGTGCATTGCCACCAGCTGCACCAAAACAATCCCCACAGCTCACTTACACTACACACAACACACCTAGGCACATAAATCACAACACAAACATTATCAAACAATACCCCACCTCCAGATATTCCACCAACAGCAATGAAAATACACCTACATACACACTTCACATCCATGGCACTAAAGCACCTCGATTACAACACCATACTACAAGCCCCTTTCTTGATATCCACCCATCAAAAGGTGACAGAGTTCACCTGGGTAGGCTTAGAGTAGGATATCACCCAACACTCCTCAGCTACCAGTTTAGATGTGGGTTGGGTGGGATTAACACATTCCCAGCTTGTAAATGAGGCCCACACACTATAACACACAATGGGGTACTGCACAGCACATGCTGCACTAAGACACAGACACAACATCAATGGGGTAGGGAACCTGTAGGACAACCCCACAGAAGCAATTGCTTGACTGCAGCCAATGGCTTTGCCTGATCAGGAGGAGGTTGAGCAATAACAATCGTAGTAGATATGAAATTAGTGATGCAGTATCATTACACCATTACTGACACTGTCCAAACACTTTAGCACTCTACTGTTCATAAACATACTGTAGCATTCCCATAATTTGGAAACACGGAACAATCATCACTACATACTTAAACCTCCTTGATCACTGGTTTAATTATTGTAGTTTTTCTTGACTGATGTCTTACAAAAAAAAAAAAAAAAAAATTAAAATAAAAAGCATTACCTTCAAAACTGCAGATAAAATTGCCTTGATCACAGTAAATCAAGGAAAATCCAAGGAAGCTTCAGAAATACTATGCTCTTCCTTGCAGTGAAAGGTCTAAAACTAGAAGGAACCAGTTATTGCATTACCGTACTCTTTTGAGAACATTTATCACTGGGGGGGGGAACATTTATTTAAAAAAATAAATAAATCTACATTAAATCCTCCCAGATACACCATTCTGATCATACTATGGGAATGCCATGTGTTGTGGTGTCTCAATCTTCAGGGGCACCAACAATCTTGAAACAGTATGATTTATGTAACTAATAAGGGTCTCAATAGTTACTTGCGATGAACTTTCGATCCGACTGGGGTTAATATAATGGGAAAAACTTGCTTGAATTATGGGAACTGTCATATTCACAAGGTCAGAAACTGGTTAAGAATGTTGACTCACCAGTTACAATAAAAATACAAGGAGTCATCTGCTCAATATATACTGCAGGTATTATGGGGGAAAAAAGGGGGGGGGCCTGAATCAATTACTGTACTCATAATTTTAGTTGGGCATTGCGTGTTTTCATTACTGCGGAAGTCTGGCAGACCAATGAACCATGATCAAGGAGGTTTGGTTGCACTCCAACAAAACCCAGCACATCCTTCTTCGTACAGACCCATAACACTACAGTACTAGACTGTTAACAAAGTCACACCTCAAATTCCCCTTGCTCTCTCACATGATTTTAGAATACTACACTTCACAAACACTTTACAAATCAACCTCAAGCACCATGACCCCAACAGCATCAACTCCATGCGACCTGTACAACATACAATTCTTACTACTATTGACATCAGTACACTGCCGTATCCCTCCACGCAAACTCATCGCCAAAATTTACAACACAAACAAGGAAAACAACACTTAGCACTAGCTTATTAATAATCCATCAAGCAAACATGAACATGCAACACTTCTCGGCACATTATCACAAACACAAAACTTTCCTAACAAGGTTCCTCAGGGTCCCATTCTTTCACCTACACTTTTGAACCCATACAGTACTGGTTTAACGATGCAATTGGTTAAGTAAAAACTCATCATTAGGCGGAGTATCTCAGGGTAAATTTAACATGTAAAGTATAGGGATGCATTTTTGAGCCTTGGGCTTCCACCCCAACCAAGTCCTAAACCTACCCAACTGAGTCCAAAAACAAGTTTAAAGCCAATCTAAATTGCCTAACAGCTGTAAAAGAAGCTAAACTAAGCCTAACACCTGTAAATAACTCACTAAACCAATAAATAATATCTGAAAATCATCAAATATAAGAAAAAATCAAGCTTAGTAAACTGTACCCCAAAATGACAATGTTCACCCCACCTATGGCTAAAACACATTAATATTAGTCTAAAAACAGTTTATAAATCAACCTAAACACACATTTTTAGTCTATCACCAAAATTGGTTTTAAAAAAATCAAAACCCATCTCAAAACTGGGGTTTGGCCATTGTTAGGCGGGGTATGGTGGTATTTCTACCCCCATCATTAAGCCGGGATATCACATCTAGGGGTATCATATATCGAGGTATACCCCTGTACATGCATGACATTCCCCCACCACAGCCACTCACAAACACTGCGTCATATGCAGATGATAATACGAGAACAGCTGGGTTGACTGCTGAGATGGTGAAGGCCTCTAGAGGCCAGATGACTGGTTGAAAAGTGCGACTGCAAATGTATGGAAGGGGAAGGATAATGCCCTGCAAAGAGGAAATTATAGAAGCATAAGGCTTTTGACCAGAAAACGAAGGTAATGGAGAAAGGATTTGACGGTGTGAAAAGGGAAAAGAGTGAACAATGACGAGATGCAGTTTGGGTTTATGCCAGGCAAGGGGACCACTGAAGCAATATATGATATGATATTCACTGTCTGACTGCTTCAGGAAAAATACATAAGAAGGATGAGAGAGTTGTACAGTCAATCATCAAGTGATGCAGACACCTGGGACTGGACAAGGACCGTGCTACTCAAACACGCATTAGTCAAACAATATGTTTGCATGTATAACAGTACAATGTTCTCTGGTGACTTTCCAAAACTCTCACTTTTACTCCTTCTTATCACCCTACCCCACACAAATTACCCTCTACTTACAGAATACTCACCATCAGGTAAAACACTGAAATAGGTATGATTATTGTAATTAAGAAAATAAATGGTATTAAAATAGCATTAACAAAAACAAAAGTTTGGCTGGGTACCCGTGTGTTGTTGTTGTGTAGCTCTGCGGCACTCTCCCCTGCCCCCACCCCCAATTTTGTAGTTGTCATTGTTGAGATGTTGCTGCTCCTACACTTCTTCAACATCTAAATTGAATCCTTCAAAGTCCTTGGCTGAAACAACGGAGCTGACCTCGTCAGGCATGGAAGCATACATTCCTTTCTCATATCCTCTGACTAATGCAAGAAAGCCTTGGTTTAATCACGCTTGTTCTAATGCTGTCCGCAACAAGGAGAGGGCCTATAAGAGGTACCGGAGCCAACCCACCCCTGAATCACACCTTTTATATATTTCTGCCCGGAATCGTGCTAAGTCTGTTCTTCGCTCTGCTAAAAACAATTTTATCCGTGCTAAATGTTCCCAACTCTCCAACTCGAACTCTTCTCGCTCCTTCTGGCACCTTGCCAAAAACCTTTCTAACAACTTTACCTCATCATCCTTCCCTCCTCTTTTCTACTCTGATGGCTCTGTAGCTATTTCTTCTACTGATAAAGCAGATCTCTTCGCTCAGACTTTCTCCTCCAATTCCACCTTAGACGATTCCGGTGCTATTCCTCCATCACTTCCCCCCTCTGACTTCCTATTGTCTGACATTAAAATTTCTTCAGCTGATGTGTTCTCTGCCATTACTGGCCTCAATACTAAAAAGGCATACGGTCCTGATGGAGTCCCTCCTGTTGTCCTCAAAAACTGTGCTTCTGTGCTTACACCCTGCCTAGGTAAACTCTTTCGCCTTTGTCTCTCAACTTGTACCTTTCCTTCTTGCTGGAAGTTTGCTCTCATTCAGCCAGTCCCAAAGAAGGGTGACCATTCCCAACCCTCTAACTATCGTCCAATTGCTTTAACATCCTGCGTATCAAAAGTTTTCGAGTCAATTCTTAACAGAAAAATTTTAAAGCACCTTTCCTGTCACAGCCTTCTTTCTGATCGTCAGTATGGGTTCCGTCAGGGACGCTCCACTGGCGATCTTCTCACCTGCCTTTCAGACTCTTGGTCATCCTCCCTTCGGGACTTTGGCGAAAGCTTTGTCATTGCACTTGACATCTCAAAGGCTTTCGATCGAGTCTGGCATAAATCTTTAATTTCCAAACTGCCCTCCTACGGTTTCTATCCTTCTATCAGTGCCTTCATCTCTAGCTTCCTTTCTGGTCGTTCTATAGCTGCTGTTGTAGACGGCCATCGTTCCTCTCCTAGACCTATCAACAGTGGTGTTCCTCAGGGTTCTGTCCTATCACCTACTCTCTTCCTTTTATTCATCAATGACCTTCTAAGCTGTACATCTAACCCTATCCACTCATATGCTGATGATTCCACCCTTCACCTTTCCATTCGGTTCCCGCAACGTCCATCTCAGCAGTTGCTTCAACAAAAGAGGGATGAGGCTATGGCACACCTAATGTCTGATTTGGCTCGTATCTCTGACTGGGGTAAAAATAATCTTGTTATTTTCAATGCATCAAAAACTCAGTTTTTACACTTATCAACCCGACAAAATCTTCCTCAGGATTACCCACTAATGTTTAATAATGAACAGTTATGTCCTGCATCATCCTTGAACATGCTTGGGGTTTCATTCTCTCAGGATTTGTCTTGGAAAGAACATATTACATCTCTTGTGAAATCTGCTTCCAAGAGATTAGGTGTGCTAAGCCGATTCCGTACTTTCTTTACCCCTGCACAGTTGTTGACCTTGTACACGGGTTTTATTCGCCCGTGTATGGAGTACAACTCTCATGTGTGGGGAGGCTCTCCACATGCAGCTCTTCTCAATAGGGTGGAGTCAAAGGCTTTTCGTCTCATTAACTCTCCTCCTCTTACTGATTCCCTTCAACCATTGTCTCTTCGCCGCGCTGTTGCATCTTTATCTCTCTTCTATCGCTACTTCAATGGTCACTGTTCCTCTGAACTGTCTGCTTGCATCCCTCCACCTCTACGACGGGCACGTAGTACCCGTCTAGCAACAAACTCTCATCCCTTTTCTGTCCAACTCTCTAATGCAAGAGTTAACCGTTACTCCCAGTCTTTTATTTATGCAACTGGTCAACTCTGGAACTGTCTTCCTATGTCTGTATTTCCTACTTCCTATGATCTCCAGTCTTTCAAACGCAGTGTGTCCAGGCATCTCGAATTGAACGGATCTTGAATTTGGCTCTCTTTTGTACTGTTTTTGTTTTTTCTTGGAAGGAACAGTATGCAGGCCCATGGCCTTTGGTTCCTTCTTCCATGCATAAAAAAAAAAAAAAAAAAAAAAAAAATCTGGTGCTTCCTGATGGCGCTTTCATTTACACCATGCTTTTTCACCATTTCTACCTGCCTGTTCCTCTGCTCTAACTCCTTTACTATCTCATGCTTCTGGATATACGAGATGTGCCGCTTTCTGGGCGGCTGGGGCTGGTCGAGCAGCATGACCAGCTCAACACTCAAGCACACTCACACAAAAAAATCTTGTTGCACAGCACAGGTATAATTCAGTGAGACACGAGAAAGAACTGAGTGTGCCCAGGGCAGGTACCCGGATGTTAGCTGACCAATCATGGTGAGTCTGGTGTATGACGTCACCATGTATGACTTTCAAATTGTGTCGCCGGGCCAGCTAACTTCCCGCGCAAGTACAATTTTTTCCCTTTGTTGACTATGACCTCTCGCATTATGTTGACTGTCAGAACAAAAATGCATTACTCAACAACTGACTGTACAGTATTTGGTTTCTGTTGCTTTGGAGAAGAATTATGTTTGTGCCTAGGAAGGTGGTGGAATGGGCAATATGAAAGCTTTGAACTGAGGAATGGCTGGTGAGAGTGGTAAGGAAGGTGTACCAGGGTGTAAACTCCCAGATGATTGTGAACAGAGATTTGAATGATGAGTTTTCCATGAATGCTGGTGTGCATTAGGGGTCAATTTTAACCTTATCATTTATGATGATGCTTGAAACTCTCACATGACTTCAGAACTGGACTCCCATAGGAAATGTTGTGTGTTGATGACTTGGTGTTGATTGCTGAAAATGAGAAGGTGGCAGAAGAAATATTCAGGGAGTAGAGAAATGGAATGGAGTACAGGGTTTGAGAGCATCCATCATCCAATCCTATACCGCCCCATGAGGGGCGTAGGAGCCCGGGGCAAGACAAGTTGGTCGTAACATATAAGATGAGAGTGAAACAAATGTGGATAAAACAAAAGTGGCAGTACTGTCAAAGGAGAGGGAAAATGGCCAAGCACAGTTTGTC
>JAGKTI010033217.1:0-11725 GCA_018397915.1 Birgus latro | reverse complement strand
AACCTGCCTAATAGATACCCAGAACAAAATATGTAAAGAGCTCATTGAATTGATGTGGTTAACAGAGGCAATATTAAACCCAATATACAGGTATAGATAACATAAATTTTTACAATTTATCTTAGCAACGCTACAAAAATTTCTTATTCTACGTTATACTCCTTCATTACATGAAGTATGTCTTAAGATGAAAAACCTACCTAATAGATACCCAGAACAAAATATGTAAAAAGCTCAATGAATTGATGTGGTTAACAGAGGCAATATTAAACTCTCTTCCGTAGGAGGGATGTCAATTGGGCTGAATATAAGTCTGTAGCAGCTAGAAAAAATATTAAGGATTTCATCATAGTGAAGGGGTTAAACAAAATGAATAACCACTAAAGTTTCTATATGCTTAAAGAAATGTTGGAGGGGGAGAGTCAAAAGAGCTTCCAAAATGGGCAATGGTGATTTTAGGATGCAGTGGAACTGCCTTGGAAAATTTGTTTTTTTGCATAAGGATGCATGTGTCCCCAGCTGGTCCCAGTAACAATAGCCACTGGTAGGGGAACTGTCAGCTGCACCAGTGGACCACACAGCTGCTTTGTGTCCTCCATAATACTCTCCACCAGGTCTGTAATATCAATATCCCAGTTAATATCATAAAAAATATAACGGTCAGATACTACAAATGTATTGTTTCACTGAATTATAGCTCATCCTCTAGACTTAGCAGGACAAATGGGGTATCGCGTGGAGTAGTCAGACAAGCGACAGTTGTTAAAAACTGCAGAAATTGAGTTCAAAGTTTTCCAAACTTCAAACATCATTAACTTTAGTAGTAACTGAGGTATCAACATTTTTTTTTTTTTTTTTAAGCTTAGCTCAAGCCAAAAATGACCCATGTGATGCATTTTAAATAATGGGATGAAAATTGGCATTAGTAGTAGTATTAGTAAGGTACTAATTTTTAAAACAGAAGTATTAGTAGCAGAAGTTGTTGGTTTTGAAGAATTATAAGTATTAGCTGTAGCAGTTGATTTTTCATGCAGCAGCAGCAGTGGCAGTTGTTGTTGTTGTTCATATTGTTGAATTCATAACAACCTGTAAACACTTCCCCCAATGATCAACAATCCTTAACAGTAGTATTATTACGTATTAGTATTAGTAGTACTAATAGTAGGTAACAGTACAAAATGCGTGACACGTGGAGAACTACAAGGGACGCCAGCATTATTCCCAGCACCACTGCATGTTATACTAGCCAGCTGGTGTGTGTAATAAACACGAGAAAAATGAAATTATACAAAATAAAATAAAAAAAAATGAAATAAAAATAAAGATGCAAATGCAATACATTTTTTGTTTGTTTAAAAAAATATATAATCTATCAGTAGTTTGTTTTTAGAAACACTGAGCACGAAGCATAGGATCTGGCAAATATGGCGTCTCGGCTCCGGGAGTGGTGGATGTCTGACTGCTCTCACCCAGCCAGGCGAGTTGGCAGTCAAAGCCCCCTACATTTCAGAGGGCTTTCGACCATATTTACTGTTGCGTTTCCAGACGAGCGACTTGCTCAAATGAAGGGGGAAGAGTCAAAATTGTGGTATATGCACCTAACTCCAAACTGGCAACTCTGTTGCTTATCTGACTACTCCACATGACGCCTCAAATATTTATTTAAATATGCTTTATGTGGCAAGCTTATTCATCATCATCATCCAATCCTATGTTGCCCCATGAGAAGCATAGGAGCCCAGGGCTAGGAAAGTTGGTCATGACATTCAAGATGAGAGTGACCAGCCTCACTCATCCCAGAGTGGGCATTACATGAGCAGTAAACCCCAACCATCCCTTGGACAGAAAGAAACCTTCAACAGCTCAATCCGACTGGAGCGCCGTAATTACCCATTACACCACCAGGTGCCAAAATTTGGTTATATGGTTACCACCCAGCATAGCAAATGGTTTCCTGGTGTAGAGGAAACCATTTGGCTTGTCACTCAGTGTAGAGTCACCCACAGGCAGAAGGAAGAGGAAAGAATGAAGAAAAGAAAGGCAGAAGCGGGAGTGTAAAGTGACCTGTAGGAAGAAGGATGAGGAACAAATGAAGGAAAGAAAGACAGAAGAGGAAAGCTTACAAATAATGAAAAGGCAACAGGCATAGTGATTTCTAAAATTTGTACAAACCAACAATATACTGCTTGATTCATACAGAAGTAATTTGCCATCTGTGATGTGGAAGTGATAGAAAGTGTTAGGAGAAATATATTGAGGTGGTTTGGCCATGTGGAGAGGATGGAGAGCGAGAGACTAACGAAGAGTGAATGCAAGTCGGGGGGAGGGAGGGGGAGGCTGAGGATGAGATGGAGGGATGGAGTGGAGAGGTATATGAGAGGAGGGCTGTGAGCTTGGAGCAGGGCAGTGGAATGGCATTGGACAGGGTGAATGGAGGCGATTTGTTTGTGGCCACCCCTTACAGGACTGAGGCGTCTGGCAATAGATTTACTCCCTTTGCAGGTAATATACTGTACATGATAATGACTGAAAATGATGAATATAGATTATTATAACCGGCATCCCTATATTCAAGTACAACCAGTACAGAACCTACCGATGAAAGTGTGTGCTTGATGAGCATCAACCTCCCATACTAGTTCATCATGCACATGAATGAGGAGACTGGCACTGAGCTCAGTATGAGCAGCCAAGGCTGCCTCAGTCTGCACCATTGCTGCCTTACTGATGTCAGCTGCTGATCCTGGTATACAAGAAACATCACTGTATTTCCATTAAAATAATGGCTGGTATTTGTCAAACCATATGTGTTCATATAAATACATCCATTTAAAATAAATGAACTATTAATACTACCAGGAATATTTGTGTGAAGGTGTTTTGCTGGTTTGCAAATTCTCTGTGAAGTTCAAGTTCTTTCTATCTGTACTGTACTGTACTCTTCCAGTTCTTCACAGACATTCATGCACTTACTCATGTGCTCATTCATGACCATATAACCATATCTTATATCCTTTCTCAAACAAATATATTTATACCATATTCATATGCAAATACAGTCTTTCATAAGGTCACTGACTGTCATTCCTTCCTTTTTATTTCTTCTTGCCATTTAACACTAATGTAGCAATGTATTCCATCCCCCTTTCCTCTCTGCTATCTCATTTTTCCCAAAGACAGCAATAACATCATTTCCACCCTGGATGCTCGCACTGGAATATCTCCCTACTTTGTTACTGGATAAAAGGTTACCCTGGCTGGGTATTGGTTGGATTTGCTTATTAGTTGGTGTTTTATCTCTGATTCCCTTGTTTCTTTGTCCTGTTGCACTTTCTGGAAGTTATCTCCCTAATTATATGCCACAAGAGTTGATGATAAATTGTTGTTTGCTGCCGTGATGAGCACACTGGTTATCAAGTTACTTTTATTCTTGGAGCCATTTATATTATAGACTTGACACACTGTTCTCTACCCCGACACCTGTACTAAGAAACAACACCTCTGTCACAGCATGACACAATCTCACAACACAACTAGGCATATAAAACAATCACCACACAAACATCAGCACATCCTCTTCAACAACATCCCACCTCCAGACATTCCAAGAATAGCAAAAAAGAAACCCCTGCACTCTGTATTCATTGTACACACAGGGCAATACAACACTTCGATGAAAACGCTGTATCTGTGCCCCCTCCCCTTCCAACATACACCCATCAGAAGTATCCTTAAATACAGCTGATCGAGTACACCTAGCTAGGCTTAGATCAGGACATCACCCAGTCCCCATTAGTTAGCAGCAAGTCCGACTTAGAAGGAGTGCCGTATGAAATGTCTTGCTTGTAGAAGAGGCCCACAAGACATAAAACACACAAAGATGCACTGCACAGCAGACATACCATTGATGATATGGGGAACCTATGGGGCAGTCCCATTGGGAAGGTAGCTTACTTGCGGTCAGTGGATTTGTTTGGCCAGGTGGTCTGGAGTTAAGTAACAAAACATCAAACTGTTGCACATAAGAGCTGCCTGAGTGAGAATTTGTCACAACTCAGCCATTCAATTAAGGACATTCATTGAAATAACTGAAGTGGAGTTATAAAATTTCTCTGAAATACTCCCAAGCATTCTGTGATATAAGCTAAGAAAACCAATGTCTAGCCAAAGGGGTGAGATGTCCAAATTTAACTTCAGTCATTTGGACTGGGTTGCCTGAACTCTCATTCTGTTAGTGATGATATGATCATTCAATATACTGCTAGTTTACTGTACACTGTACTGTATTCTGTGATAGCTTTATTTAATCAAATCATTAAAATGACACAAGTACCCAAGTTAAAATATATACAGTACTAGGGTTCCTATTCCTGTGATAAATAAAAATTTGAACTCCTGTTATGGTTTAAGCCAGGTTTACACAGCACTCCCAGGCCAGATTCAGGTAACATGTGCTGTATGTTTACTTTTCTGTCACTTAGTTATCACCATAATACACTTTTAACAATCTATGAACAAAAAAAATATTACATACTGTATTTCTAAAACTTGTCACTGATGTCATTAATAATGTAGTGTGGTCACCTTGAATTACAAAATTAACAGCCTGTCTCTCAGCATGAGATTGTATGGTACTGTCGTGGGAGGTGATGCCGGGAAAGTAGCGACGACGGTGAAAGATGGTGGTGAGGAATCCCTGCCTTTTACACTGGTCCACCACACTTCTCATGTATGCAGGGATGCTGGGGAATCGCCCTGCTCAACAAATAACTATATTATTTGCTTGCTCAAGCATGCATAACCAATAGAGCAAGTAACAAATACGGTACAATATACTATTGGAAACGACAGTGCCAAAATTACCAGGTTACTCACACGACCTGATTCCATTATATTGGGCATCTGTTGTCAAATAAATGAAACCAACAAATGCTGCTTCATTGTCTCCCAGGGCTGCGTTCTCACCCACACTCTTAGCCTATAAGTGCATGATATTCCCACATCCCAACCACCCACAAACATTGTCTCATATGCTGATGACATCACCATAACAACTGCACAACCACAATGCAGACACAACCTGCACACTGTAAACCTGGGTCGAGGACAACAAGTTGAAGATTTCCCCTGCCAAATCCACAACCACACTCATCACCAGATATTAACATAAACACAGGTACTCCCTCCACATCACACTTAACAATGTACATGTGTCACACACACTCTCCACTAAGATTCCTGGAGTGACATAATGACATGGCATGCACCTTCAAGGATCATGCACAGGACATCAGGAGGTGGTGCAACCCACACTCAGTACACTCAGGGCAATTACAGGGCAAGACTTCGAGCAACAAAAAGAAACACTCTCCTTACTCTACAAATTGCACATTAGATCAGTGAGGTCCTATGCCTCCCTGGCATGGGCTCCCATCTTATTTAATACTCCCTACAACACTTTGCAAATCAAATAGAATGCCCTGTGCATTGCCACCAGCTGCACCAAAACAATCCCCACAGCTCACTTACACTACACACAACACACCTAGGCACATAAATCACAACACAAACATTATCAAACAATACCCCACCTCCAGATATTCCACCAACAGCAATGAAAATACACCTACATACACACTTCACATCCATGGCACTAAAGCACCTCGATTACAACACCATACTACAAGCCCCTTTCTTGATATCCACCCATCAAAAGGTGACAGAGTTCACCTGGGTAGGCTTAGAGTAGGATATCACCCAACACTCCTCAGCTACCAGTTTAGATGTGGGTTGGGTGGGATTAACACATTCCCAGCTTGTAAATGAGGCCCACACACTATAACACACAATGGGGTACTGCACAGCACATGCTGCACTAAGACACAGACACAACAACAATGGGGTAGGGAACCTGTAGGACAACCCCACAGAAGCAATTGCTTGACTGCAGCCAATGGCTTTGCCTGATCAGGAGGAGGTTGAGCAATAACAATCGTAGTAGATATGAAATTAGTGATGCAGTATCATTACACCATTACTGACACTGTCCAAACACTTTAGCACTCTACTGTTCATAAACATACTGTAGCATTCCCATAAATTGGAAACACGGAACAATCATCACTACATACTTAAACCTCCTTGATCACTGGTTTAATTATTGTAGTTTTTCTTGACTGATGTCTTACAAAAAAAAAAAAAAAAAAATTAAAATAAAAAGCATTACCTTCAAAACTGCAGATAAAATTGCCTTGATCACAGTAAATCAAGGAAAATCCAAGGAAGCTTCAGAAATACTATGCTCTTCCTTGCAGTGAAAGGTCTAAAACTAGAAGGAACCAGTTATTGCATTACCGTACTCTTTTGAGAACATTTATCACTGGGGGGGGGAACATTTATTTAAAAAAATAAATAAATCTACATTAAATCCTCCCAGATACACCATTCTGATCATACTATGGGAATGCCATGTGTTGTGGTGTCTCAATCTTCAGGGGCACCAACAATCTTGAAACAGTATGATTTATGTAACTAATAAGGGTCTCAATAGTTACTTGCGATGAACTTTCGATCCGACTGGGGTTAATATAATGGGAAAAACTTGCTTGAATTATGGGAACTGTCATATTCACAAGGTCAGAAACTGGTTAAGAATGTTGACTCACCAGTTACAATAAAAATACAAGGAGTCATCTGCTCAATATATACTGTAGGTATTATGGGGGAAAAAAGGGGGGGGGGGGCCTGAATCAATTACTGTACTCATAATTTTAGTTGGGCATTGCGTGTTTTCATTACTGCGGAAGTCTGGCAGACCAATGAACCATGATCAAGGAGGTTTGGTTGCACTCCAACAAAACCCAGCACATCCTTCTTCGTACAGACCCATAACACTACAGTACTAGACTGTTAACAAAGTCACACCTCAAATTCCCCTTGCTCTCTCACATGATTTTAGAATACTACACTTCACAAACACTTTACAAATCAACCTCAAGCACCATGACCCCAACAGCATCAACTCCATGCGACCTGTACAACATACAATTCTTACTACTATTGACATCAGTACACTGCCGTATCCCTCCACGCAAACTCATCGCCAAAATTTACAACACAAACAAGGAAAACAACACTTAGCACTACCTTATTAATAATCCATCAAGCAAACATGAACATGCAACACTTCTCGGCACATTATCACAAACACAAAACTTTCCTAACAAGGTTCCTCAGGGTCCCATTCTTTCACCTACACTTTTGAACCCATACAGTACTGGTTTAACGATGCAATTGGTTAAGTAAAAACTCATCATTAGGCGGAGTATCTCAGGGTAAATTTAACATGTAAAGTATAGGGATGCATTTTTGAGCCTTGGGCTTCCACCCCAACCAAGTCCTAAACCTACCCAACTGAGTCCAAAAACAAGTTTAAAGCCAATCTAAATTGCCTAACAGCTGTAAAAGAAGCTAAACTAAGCCTAACACCTGTAAATAACTCACTAAACCAATAAATAATATCTGAAAATCATCAAATATAAGAAAAAATCAAGCTTAGTAAACTGTACCCCAAAATGACAATGTTCACCCCACCTATGGCTAAAACACATTAATATTAGTCTAAAAACAGTTTATAAATCAACCTAAACACACATTTTTAGTCTATCACCAAAATTGGTTTTAAAAAAATCAAAACCCATCTCAAAACTGGGGTTTGGCCATTGTTAGGCGGGGTATGGTGGTATTTCTACCCCCATCATTAAGCCGGGATATCACATCTAGGGGTATCATATATCGAGGTATACCCCTGTACATGCATGACATTCCCCCACCACAGCCACTCACAAACACTGCGTCATATGCAGATGATAATACGAGAACAGCTGGGTTGACTGCTGAGATGGTGAAGGCCTCTAGAGGCCAGATGACTGGTTGAAAAGTGCGACTGCAAATGTATGGAAGGGGAAGGATAATGCCCTGCAAAGAGGAAATTATAGAAGCATAAGGCTTTTGACCAGAAAACGAAGGTAATGGAGAAAGGATTTGACGGTGTGAAAAGGGAAAAGAGTGAACAATGACGAGAAGCAGTTTGGGTTTATGCCAGGCAAGGGGACCACTGAAGCAATATATGATATGATATTCACTGTCTGACTGCTTCAGGAAAAATACATAAGAAGGATGAGAGAGTTGTACAGTCAATCATCAAGTGATGCAGACACCTGGGACTGGACAAGGACCGTGCTACTCAAACACGCATTAGTCAAACAATATGTTAGCATGTATAACAGTACAATGTTCTCTGGTGACTTTCCAAAACTCTCACTTTTACTCCTTCTTATCACCCTACCCCACACAAATTACCCTCTACTTACAGAATACTCACCATCAGGTAAAACACTGAAATAGGTATGATTATTGTAATTAAGAAAATAAATGGTATTAAAATAGCATTAACAAAAACAAAAGTTTGGCTGGGTACCCGTGTGTTGTTGTTGTGTAGCTCTGCGGCACTCTCCCCTGCCCCCACCCCCAATTTTGTAGTTGTCATTGTTGAGATGTTGCTGCTCCTACACTTCTTCAACATCTAAATTGAATCCTTCAAAGTCCTTGGCTGAAACAACGGAGCTGACCTCGTCAGGCATGGAAGCATACATTCCTTTCTCATATCCTCTGACTAATGCAAGAAAGCCTTGGTTTAATCACGCTTGTTCTAATGCTGTCCGCAACCAGGAGAGGGCCTATAAGAGGTACCGGAGCCAACCCACCCCTGAATCACACCTTTTATATATTTCTGCCCGGAATCGTGCTAAGTCTGTTCTTCGCTCTGCTAAAAACAATTTTATCCGTGCTAAATGTTCCCAACTCTCCAACTCGAACTCTTCTCGCTCCTTCTGGCACCTTGCCAAAAACCTTTCTAACAACTTTACCTCATCATCCTTCCCTCCTCTTTTCTACTCTGATGGCTCTGTAGCTATTTCTTCTACTGATAAAGCAGATCTCTTTGCTCAGACTTTCTCCTCCAATTCCACCTTAGACGATTCCGGTGCTATTCCTCCATCACTTCCCCCCTCTGACTTCCTATTGTCTGACATTAAAATTTCTTCAGCTGATGTGTTCTCTGCCATTACTGGCCTCAATACTAAAAAGGCATACGGTCCTGATGGAGTCCCTCCTGTTGTCCTCAAAAACTGTGCTTCTGTGCTTACACCCTGCCTAGGTAAACTCTTTCGCCTTTGTCTCTCAACTTGTACCTTTCCTTCTTGCTGGAAGTTTGCTCTCATTCAGCCAGTCCCAAAGAAGGGTGACCATTCCCAACCCTCTAACTATCGTCCAATTGCTTTAACATCCTGCGTATCAAAAGTTTTCGAGTCAATTCTTAACAGAAAAATTTTAAAGCACCTTTCCTGTCACAGCCTTCTTTCTGATCGTCAGTATGGGTTCCGTCAGGGACGCTCCACTGGCGATCTTCTCACCTGCCTTTCAGACTCTTGGTCATCCTCCCTTCGGGACTTTGGCGAAAGCTTTGTCATTGCACTTGACATCTCAAAGGCTTTCGATCGAGTCTGGCATAAATCTTTAATTTCCAAACTGCCCTCCTACGGTTTCTATCCTTCTATCTGTGCCTTCATCTCTAGCTTCCTTTCTGGTCGTTCTATAGCTGCTGTTGTAGACGGCCATCGTTCCTCTCCTAGACCTATCAACAGTGGTGTTCCTCAGGGTTCTGTCCTATCACCTACTCTCTTCCTTTTATTCATCAATGACCTTCTAAGCTGTACATCTAACCCTATCCACTCATATGCTGATGATTCCACCCTTCACCTTTCCATTCGGTTCCCGCAACGTCCATCTCAGCAGTTGCTTCAACAAAAGAGGGATGAGGCTATGGCACACCTAATGTCTGATTTGGCTCGTATCTCTGACTGAGGTAAAAATAATCTTGTTATTTTCAATGCATCAAAAACTCAGTTTTTACACTTATCAACCCGACAAAATCTTCCTCAGGATTACCCACTAATGTTTAATAATGAACAGTTATGTCCTGCATCATCCTTGAACATGCTTGGGGTTTCATTCTCTCAGGATTTGTCTTGGAAAGAACATATTACATCTCTTGTGAAATCTGCTTCCAAGAGATTAGGTGTGCTAAGCCGATTCCGTACTTTCTTTACCCCTGCACAGTTGTTGACCTTGTACACGGGTTTTATTCGCCCGTGTATGGAGTACAACTCTCATGTGTGGGGAGGCTCTCCACATGCAGCTCTTCTCAATAGGGTGGAGTCAAAGGCTTTTCGTCTCATTAACTCTCCTCCTCTTACTGATTCCCTTCAACCATTGTCTCTTCGCCGCGCTGTTGCATCTTTATCTCTCTTCTATCGCTACTTCAATGGTCACTGTTCCTCTGAACTGTCTGCTTGCATCCCTCCACCTCTACGACGGGCACGTAGTACCCGTCTAGCAACAAACTCTCATCCCTTTTCTGTCCAACTCTCTAATGCAAGAGTTAACCGTTACTCCCAGTCTTTTATTTATGCAACTGGTCAACTCTGGAACTGTCTTCCTATGTCTGTATTTCCTACTTCCTATGATCTCCAGTCTTTCAAACGCAGTGTGTCCAGGCATCTCGAATTGAACGGATCTTGAATTTGGCTCTCTTTTGTACTGTTTTTGTTTTTTCTTGGAAGGAACAGTATGCAGGCCCATGGCCTTTGGTTCCTTCTTCCATGCATAAAAAAAAAAAAAAAAAAAAAAAAAATCTGGTGCTTCCTGATGGCGCTTTCATTTACACCATGCTTTTTCACCATTTCTACCTGCCTGTTCCTCTGCTCTAACTCCTTTACTATCTCATGCTTCTGGATATACGAGATGTGCCGCTTTCTGGGCGGCTGGGGCTGGTCGAGCAGCATGACCAGCTCAACACTCAAGCACACTCACACAAAAAAATCTTGTTGCACAGCACAGGTATAATTCAGTGAGACACGAGAAAGAACTGAGTGTGCCCAGGGCAGGTACCCGGATGTTAGCTGACCAATCATGGTGAGTCTGGTGTATGACGTCACCATGTATGACTTTCAAATTGTGTCGCCGGGCCAGCTAACTTCCCGCGCAAGTACAATTTTTTCCCTTTGTTGACTATGACCTCTCGCATTATGTTGACTGTCAGAACAAAAATGCATTACTCAACAACTGACTGTACAGTATTTGGTTTCTGTTGCTTTGGAGAAGAATTATGTTTGTGCCTAGGAAGGTGGTGGAATGGGCAATATGAAAGCTTTGAACTGAGGAATGGCTGGTGAGAGTGGTAAGGAAGGTGTACCAGGGTGTAAACTCCCAGATGATTGTGAACAGAGATTTGAATGATGAGTTTTCCATGAATGCTGGTGTGCATTAGGGGTCAATTTTAACCTTATCATTTATGATGATGCTTGAAACTCTCACATGACTTCAGAACTGGACTCCCATAGGAAATGTTGTGAGTTGATGACTTGGTGTTGATTGCTGAAAATGAGAAGGTGGCAGAAGAAATATTCAGGGAGTAGAGAAATGGAATGGAGTACAGGGTTTGAGAGCATCCATCATCCAATCCTATACCGCCCCATGAGGGGCGTAGGAGCCCGGGGCAAGACAAGTTGGTCGTAACATATAAGATGAGAGTGAAACAAATGTGGATAAAACAAAAGTGGCAGTACTGTCAAAGGAGAGGGAAAATGGCCAAGCACAGTTTGTC
>JAGKTI010033216.1:0-11725 GCA_018397915.1 Birgus latro | reverse complement strand
GGTGAGTGTGGGTAGTGGGGGGGGTAGGTTGTGAGGGGGGGTGAGTGAGAGGGTAGGTCGAGAGGGTGTGTGTGTGTGTGGGTAGTGGAAGGGTGAGTAAGGGGGTAGCTCGAGAGGGGGGGGGGGTGACTGTGGGGGTAGCGGTGGAATGGATGGGTGAATGCCGGGGTAGCTCGGGAGAGGGGGTTGTCAGATGGCGCTGAGTGCGGGGAGGGGAAAGGTTTTAAAAGGCTTTGAAAGGTTTGTGTTATGCTCTGTGTTTTTGTGGCGCGACTTCTCGCCCCGCAGATACACAGGCTTCACCACAGGTCTTACTGCCGTGTCTGAAGGCGCAACTACTCACACCACAAGTCACAGGCACAAGTGTTAAGCCCGGTTCACACGAGCGAAATCGCGGTCGTTTTTTGCCGGAATTTGCTTACCGGTAGAAATTCCGGCGACTTTTCTTGCCAGTATGGAGAGACCTCAGTGTCGGTCTTTTTTTGCCGGAATCGGGAGAAAGTTGCCGGGCCGATTTAAAAGGAAGCACCGAACAAGGCCACGCTCTGGGAACGAAGACGAATACGACATCTTGCGTGTTAAGACGGATCCACTCATTTAAAGTTTGGGGATCTTCCAAGCTGAGCTCCCTCACCAGCCTGTAATAAACATTCTCTTGTTTTCTTCTGGACAGCCACGGTCGAGTCTAGATCCATGGCGGCTCATCTTCAATTAAACAAAGTGCAAGTACAAGAGCTGCACACCGGGTACGAGTACGGCGGTCCATCTTTGTAAACACTGTCGCCGAGAACCAGCCACTGCACGCCCCGTACGTGTGAACACCTTTCCGGGAAAAATCCAGAAATCGGCATTTTTTTCCCCCCAAATCGGCGAAAAAAACTGCCGCGACGCCCTCGCCTCCTTTCGGCCTCCCTCCGTCACCTGCCTGACACCTGATCTTCCAGAGATCGTAGGGGCCTTCCCTCGTGATCCTGCCGACGCTCCTGGCCCTGGTGATATGTGATTCCCATCAGTGATTCTCCCTTCTCTGAGTGAATCCCTCTTAACCCCCAGTGTACCGTGCCCCCCAACTTTACTAACGAGCCCCACTGTGCCTTCTCCCCTTAGTGGTTCCAGTGACACTCCCCTTCCTTGGGTGAATCCCTTTCTCACCATCATCCACTCACTTGATGTACTGCTGCCTACTTGTTCCTTCAGCTTTTTTTTTTTGTATCTGTCCTCCCCTCTTCCTGTTTCTAATCATCCACTCACTCGATGTAGTGCTGCCTACTTCTTCCTCCACCTTAATATTTGTGTCTGTTCCTATTTTTCCCATCTATCATTTTCCTTTTCAGGAAGCATTCCATTAAGTGACATGCCTAATTGTTTCCTATAAGCCAGGAAACTATTTGCAACACTGGGTAGTAAGCATAACCAACCCATGTGTGTTCCCTATGTGTCAACAAGTGGGTTGGCCGGGGGTTAGTGCCCCTTCCCGTAAAACAACTAAATCAAATGAAAAACGGCCACCCATTACCTAGTTATGGCGTTTTGCTATAGATGCCGTTTTATTTAGTATGCTGTTCTTACAATCACCACCTCCCCATCCCTCCCCATCTTTAATACTGTACCTAATTCTGTAAAAGTTTTATTATAAGGTGCTGGTAACGAAGTGCTATGGAACTATGTAGAGCCAGAGTAGTTTTGTTATGGGTGAGCTACATGAAACCTAGCACTGGAGGCCAACAGTATAAGCCAATTGAGTAATATTGTGCTAAATTCCACGTTGGTTATGATTAAGAACCAGGACAAGGCTTATGTAGAAGGAAGATTGAGCCAGATATTTAACACTCCACTTGAAATAAATCAGTTTTACCTCCCTGTGATTGGCTGCTTATTCTTTTAAGTAGCTTTTGACGTTTTGGGTTACTGCAATATTTCTGTAAAGTAACTGCAATCAGCATGGAGTTTAATTTCTATCATATACACAAGATACTTTCATTTTACTTCCGAACTAAATACTAAATTGTAGAGTAGGTGTAAGTACAGAAAAATTAACACTGCAACCAGAGAAATGGTTATTTAATTTCAACACCATTTTATTTGGAATATGTTTGAAGGAAAAGACCGACATGAGGAAGATTATTTTATTGGCCACTCAGTTTTACCCATACAGAGATCGTTCAAGATAATGTACCAAGTTAACACGTGCAAGTAGATATACACATACTCCGCATACTCCCCTTATGCTTTGGCACCCCTCAACGTACCAAGTCACATACACGAACACCTACCACAGTCTCTGCTGCCCCTTCCCTCGTCTTGTTGTCACCACTTCTGACTTTACGTTATTTCAAAGCAGACACCTTCTGACATTACTTCAATCTTGTGTGGCGATAGCATGGCTTCCAGACCTTTTGGTACTGCTTCCTATGTTAGCAGCTGCTTCCTGGAGAAATTCAAACACGTTCATTTGCCTAGAGTTGAAGTGTAGTCCATATTACTTAAGCTCTTCCAGAGTTCTTGTTTTGAAGGCGTTTTACCTTCTATCGTCCTGCGATACTTTGAACCATCGAAGATTTCGGTTACGTTTGCCTTATTTTGCCTCCCAGGAGAGTCTTGTCCATCCATTTTCTTCCTCGGAAGTTGTCGTTTACGTTGTTTTATATTCAAGTTTACGCGAGTTGTCTTCAGTGCTGCCTGTCTTTGGATGAGAGAACATTACTGCTGACGTGGTGACATTAACGACGCACCATTTCCAGGTTCTAATGATCTCATCCGTGGTAGAAGAAATCACTTGTCCCTCAAGGATTAGTTACTTCATCCATGTGGTAGACAACCATCAAGCCTTCAGAGATAACCATAGACACTATAATAGTTGAATTATAGTTCATGGACTCTTTTGCCCCCACGCCATTTAGCATCTGAAAAAAGATAGTTCGTTGATAATTGACCCCCCCCCAAAAAAAAAACAATAAAACATGCCTATTATTGTAAAGTGAGATAAATGAAGAGGATGCTCAAGTATTTTCTAAAAGTAGAAAAAATAGTAAAACCAAGCCTTGTGATTGATAATTAGCCCTCAAAAACAAAATTAAATATCCACACATATTAGCATTACACAACACATACAAAAATTTTCACTTACTTTATTTGAAGAGTGTTACTCTTTCAGTCTGTTGAACTAAGCTGATTCTTCAGTGTTCCCTCACCCCTTACATCACCTCGGTTCCAGTTTTCCAGCCAATCATTTGCAAGTTCCAGTTCCAGGCTCGAATCTTGCTCAGTCTTATTCAGTGTACCATTCAGAACTTCGAATCATGGCCAGTGTCATTCAAAGCTTCAGATCTAAAGACCCTCCACATATGATTAATATTATTGGTCAATATTTGGTATGGATCAGTGTTATTGATCGTGTATGGGTTATATTGAAAGACCGTTCAGTATGATGACATCAAAATGAATCTGATTTTCTGTCAGTATATTGAGGATGTCAATATTATTGATCGTGTGTGATAGCCTCAATAATATTTATCAATATTTTCCCATCAGTTAGTATCCATGCTTTGATATTTGCAGCTTGACGTCAGTTATACAAATGAATGTTGATCAATATTATTAATCCGATTGTGGCCACTGGGGTTTTGACAATTATTGCTGTCAGTATATTGATGTCAGTATTATTGATTGTGTGTGGAGGCCCCAAGCCAGTCATTATAGAAGTTCAAAGCATGGAATCGTAGTCAGTCGTGTTCAAAAATGCCAGTCAAAGCTTCAAATCTAAGTGAATCATTTTCATGAGGTTCAAAGCCTGGAATCGTAGTCAACCATTTTCAAACGCGTGATTTAAATATTTTCTCGAGTCAGGGATTCGAGAGAGGGTTCGAAATCGGAATGTTCTGGATCCTACATTTTTTAGCACAAGGGCGAATCCAGAATTTTCCAACTGGAGGGTATAAATAGATAGGTAGATAAATAGATAGGTGGGTAGGTAACAGATAAACAGATTGGTAGATATATAGACATAAACAAATAGGTAGGTAGATATATAGAGACACAAATAGATAAATAGGTTAACAGATAAACATAGGTAGATATACAGACAAATAAACGGATAGATAGGTAGATAGATAAATATAGATTATTAACCATTTCATTCGGAGGACGCAAGGTTAAATTTATGCTTGCTTTTGCCACACGGTTTTTCCACATCTAATCATTCCATAGCACTTCTTCGTGACTAGCATCAATTACCTTGCTCCTTTCACTTTAACTTGGCCCAATTTTCGTCCATTTGCATTGACAGTAAGACTACTACGGCTCTACATTCTTGAAAGAGCACTTCGTGACTGGCATCATTTGCTAATGCTGATCTATATTAAGCATGAAAGATGGAGAGACGGCAGTTTTAGGACATTATTATTATTATTATTACTTTCATTATCATTGTCCTCCTTCTTCTCCACCTTATCATCATCATCGTCCCTCCCCTCCTCCTCCTCCTCCGCCTCCTTATCATCATTATCAACATCATGATCATCGTCGTGCTTCTCCTCCTCCTTCTCCTCATCATCATCATCAACCTCTTTCTCCTCCTCCCCCTTTCCCATCATCATCATTATCCTCCTCCACCTCCTTATTTTATTATTATTATTATCGTTGAATTCCAACGTGGACTGCAGGGAGGATTTAAGTTGCCTGTTTTGCAGTCCACCATTCTCCTCTCGGGGCCTAGGGGTGATAGGGAGGGATTTAGGATAACCAGGCAGAGGAACCAGAGTTATTGCCACCAGCCAAAATTCTCGATAGTAGCACCAAGAAAATACAATTGAACTCGAGATGAAGCGGTTTCGTAGGTAAATTACCCAAACAATGCCATTAATTAATTCCCTTCACCATAAGGACATATTTTGCTTATGTTTCTTCAGTTTTCAGAGGATTTGTTTCAGCCTGTAATCTTTTTGCGGGACATTTTCATACTGTTTGGAGCAAGTGTTGTTAGATTTGAGCTAGTTTAGCGATGTCTGCTGATATGACGTCTTTGGCAGGTGGTTGATGGTCGTCTTGCCGGAACTTTACTTATTTCCCCCAATTTTCAGTTCTTTCATAAAATTTTTAAATTATGTATCTCGTGGAATTTCCATGCGAGATCATGCTTGGTTATATTGTAGCATTCTGAGATTTCGATTAGCGACTTTCGCTAACATAGCTCTGGCAACGGGCAGGTGGCAGGTGGTCGGTCATATCACTGGAATTTTACCCCATTTTCCCAAGTCCCAGCGATAAGATAACGATTTTCAGATATACTCCCTCAATTTCGTAGTGAGATTGTGGTTATAGTGACAGTGGAATATATTTTTACTTGCGTTTGGAGATTTGAGAGCAAGTTTAGCTATTTTGATTGGTAGGTCTGGCTTGGTGACGTCATCTCGGAATGGCGGTGGGTCTACCGAGTAGCCTCTGTGGAAGCTCGTCATATTTATCCTTCCCATTACACCGTCAAGATGGTTGCCCCTTCGGCTGAACTCAATTGTCCACCTACATGACCCAGAGAAGAGGCTGAGGTAAGGAAATACGGGTTTTCTGATTTGAATAAATGTGAATTTGGCTTAATGAAATAACGTATTTTTTCCATTTGAATTTTGGCCATCGTGCCGGGGAATATATTTAAGACCTGCATTGTTTGAGGTTTTATTGATTTCAGAGACGTAAAATAATGGCTGATTTTAATTTTACCCGTAAGTTTTTACGTTGATGCATGTTCACTATATTTTCCTAATACCATATTATGTACGTTGCCTATTGGATTTACTAGGTTTTGCTTTTAATCAGTTCTGTATATAATTCTGTATATTGCCAGACCCCTTCATGTCACCCTGTCCCCTTCCATTTCACTGCCCTTCCCCCACCTCTCGATACGTCTCCACTCTATCCTTCTATTTCCTCAGCCTCCCTCTCCCTCAATCACCTGCCAGACGCCTTAAATCAATAAGGGGTGGCAGTTTGACTTTTGTGGTTATTTTTGATGCTAAGGATATAAGGAATGTTGATTTGACAATTTTGTGAATTTTCTGAATTTTACAGTTCAAGGTGTTAGTATGACTCATTTTTAATTAATCGGGACATCAATGAAATTTTACTGCCCCAAAGAAATACGAATGTGAATAAATAATAAAATATAAGAATAGTATCGTATTTTATCTAAACCATCAAACTAAAATACCTGTATATGAACATAGTTTTAAATATATTAGTTTTGGCATCTTAACCTCGTATTTTAGTACTGACAACAAAAAATAACGAATGTGGGCATAAATGGTAAAAATTCAGTACAGTACATCAACATAACTACACACTATGCATCAAGTTTTACAATTATCAGTGCAGGTATGTATAGATAAGATGGGGTTAGGTTGATTTTATCCCAGCATGAAAGTTTGTAAAATTTCAGTTGTCAACCTAACCACACACTATATCCATGAACTTTCACGATTATCAGTGCAGGTATTTATAGGCAAGATGGGGTTAGGTTAATTTTATGCCAATATGAGAGTTTGTAAAAGTTCAGTACAGTATTGTCAATCTAACCACACACTGTATTCATCAGTTTTTACGATTATGGATGTAGGTACTGTATTTATAGGTAAGATGGAGTTAGGTTAATTTTATGCCAGTACGATAGTAAAATCGGTACAGTATTGTCAGCCTAGCCACACACAATCCATGGGTTTTTACAATCAGTGCAGGTATTTATGGGTTAGGTTGATTTTATGCTAACCTGTTTTTCTGATTCTTGTGGATTAAACCGTATTTCCTTAGGGAGAGGCACAAAAATGGTACTTAGAATGAAATGTAAAAAGCCATCCATTTTTTAAAATGTAGGGATGGAGTGGGGAAGTATGAGAAGCTGGGGGGAGGGCAGTGAAATGTCCGGGGACAGGGTGACAAGGAAGCGATTTTTGTGGCCACCCCTTATTGGATTGTCATTAAGGTATCTGGCAATAGATAGAATTGTTGGACATCTTTATGCAAACTACCAACTACAAATTTAATATGATCATGGGCATTTAAGAGCACAGTATTCAGTCAACCTATCCTTGTCATATATGAATTTTTACTTGTGGTTAGGGAGTGAAAATGGTAGTCAGAATTAGAATGAAAAGTCTGTAAAATTATCAGTACAGACAAAAACAATTACAAAATGTCTATCCTTTTTTATTTTTTATACAGTATATATATAAATTGACACTATGGCATTCTTGTCGCAGATTTTACAAAAGCGACCAAACCAAGCCTTCAGGAGTAAAATAAAAATAATTTAACAGTGCCACAGAAGAAACATCGTAGAATTGCCAAAAATGCTGAAAAAAGTGGATCAATTTCTCGTAATTCTGGTTTTGGCTGAAACAATTATGGAAACGAAAAGTCCACTGCGAAAGATTATAGAATAAGTTGTTTGTTTATGGAAGAGAAACTGCTTATTTTACATGTCTAATTTACAATTGTATACATAAAGTCCAGTAGATCAGTAATTTTTCTTATTCATATATCCAATTTTTGCCAGAGTAAGATGAGAAATCCACTTTTAGCATTCAGGTTTTGGCAGATTATAAAATTCAGATCCATTTCATTTCAGTTTTGGCAGAATAAGATGAAATTGTCCCATTTCCCATCACTTGCCAGAATCGAGCCCTGTTTCCTTTGTTTCGTCTGAATATGATAAAGGTGTAACCCCATTTCTTTTATCAGTTTTGTCAAAACATGAAAATTAAAACCTACAGCACTATATTCCATAGAGGTTTTTTTTTAGCATGGAAATACCTACCTGGGGTTTATGTAGGTCTTGTACTTTTAAATCTTTCCTTCAATAGCATTGCTGTGGGTTCTTGTGCTTCAGAGGGGCAGATGAGATAGTGTTTTAATATGACCAGGCAGCAAAATATACAGCACTTAGCAATACTGATCTTGCTTAAATTAAGGTTAGGACTGTAGCAGCAAGAAATTGTTAGTACTTACCATCACTGACTGATCTTCCTTAAAATACAAAGGTCAGGACTGTAGCAGCGAGAAATTAAGACAGCACTTACCATTTCTAATCTTGCTTCAGATATCAAGGTTGTGACTAATATTATTTTCAGTTAGAGCAAGAACAAGCAGCTAGAAATTGTTAGGAACAGTACCAAAAATTTGTCATGCTTAAAATATAAAATTTAGGAATACGATGTTTTTGTTAGGTTAGGTCCTGTTATGCTTGCTTTGTATAAATGTGGCAAGATTGTGGAAAACCAATGGTCACACGGTATTTTCGAACAGTTGTTGCTTTTGTAATTGCAGCCGACCTCAATATAAGGGCATAAGGGTACTGTATTTTGGAAGTTTTCTGGGCAGTTGTTTCAGATATATTTTGTCCATCTTGAGCTGATGGACTGCCAAAGTGACCAGCTCAATTCTACTCTTACTATATAAACTAAAGGTCTACATAACTGGGTCAGTGGAGGTACGTTGGGTCAAGGGCCACTTAGCCTAAAATATCACCCTGCCCATTTTAAGCTTGCTTTCTGCAACCTCAGCAGTACCATGCCTTCCAATAGGGCTAGTATCTTTGCTACTCATCTCATCAGTATTTTCCACTAAGTGTTGTATCCTTGCTAGACATTTAAAGTTTCAGTACAGTATTTAATTTTTTATTGTCACATGCTGGATTATTGTTGCACTTGCGCTATCATTTGGCGAGAGCAGCGGCCTGGCATGTATGAAATGGAATGGAGACAGCCACGGCAAATGTAACACTGGGCAGCCATCATAGCCCAAATGTCTGTTAGCTTGTGTGGGGGACGTAGGCTATATGCAGAATAGTCAGTTACCACAGTTGTACAAGCAAATTTTTGCCTGTTACAAAGCTGGGTACAAGGTAGAGTTAGTTCATTATTGAATGGTATTAATTTATTGCCAACCAAACTTGACAAAGGCTGGACTGAGAAAAAAGTATGGTTTTATTTTGATTATATTTTGAAATCGATAAAATGTATAGAGGCCGGATAGTAAAAATTGAGTTTTATATTTTCTGAATCTATAGCTACATGTCTAACTCCTGTGGCCACAAGCAAATCTCTGCTGCCCTGCCATTTCATTGCCAATCCTCCACCCCGCATCCCCCCCTCATATTTTTTAATTAATTGCTGTCATTCAGACTCATGCAATGTAATTTTATTGCATTCATCATTGGTGTTCAAGATTTTTAAATCTTGACACTTACATGCTGGTTTTTTTCAGGATTGACAGACAAGGTTGAAAAGAATGCAGAGTAGAAGAGAGTCCTTGAGTGGAAGCCAGAGTGGACGAGGAATGTGATGAGCGGATAGGAACGGAACAGCCTCTGAAGGAGTGGACAGGAATGGAACCCTTGAAAATGAAGACAGGATTGAGGACAGAAGGCAGTCTGTGGCATCAGCAAGACTTCAAAAAATTGCTGGTAAGGAATTGAATGTTGCATCACTTAATCTGCATACAGTATGTCAGTTTCTCATTATTGCCAAGAAATTTGCCTCCTTCCTTGGTGATAGGTCAGTTTAGCCTCATTTCAGTAATGTTTTTTCAGTGTAATCCTACTGCTTCCATATGATTTTGATTTAGGAAAGTCTAGAGTTCTTTCACGTTAACTTAGCTCTGTCTATAATCCTTTCGCCTTAAACTTGGCCCAGTGTAAAGTTCTTTCACTGTAACTTGGCTATAATTTTCATAACTTACCTCTGTCTATAATTCTTTTTCCTTGACTTGGCCCAGATTTCTTTAGCAACTTATTTCATGTTAACTCAGTGGTAGAAATCTGTTAAGGCCCTACATCCTTTCCATAGCACCTTCTCATGAGTCGAAACCTTGGTGTTATAACCAATTGTTGCAACTGTTGTAAGATGGGCTTAGTGTGCATTGATCATCCAGACATTTCCCCTCAGTCCAATGGGCCACACTTCCATTCACTCATCATTCAAGGCCCCAGAATCCTTTATCTGATATGCCAAAAAACTGTAACCACTTTATGTAGCTTCACATCAATGTACCCAATAGTGTGCATTGACACTGGACAGAAACAGCTTGTTGTTACTGTTGCTGAGCTAAAGTTCTCTAAAGGCAGAAATTGTGAACCAGGTCGGGGTGAAAGTTTTTAATGGGTCAGATGTTGGGATGTACCCCCATTTATTGTGTCGGTGCGTATTTAGTGCTTTTGTGCTTAAAGATCACATGCTTAACCCCTTCGACACCAGCCATCTTTCCTAAGCTGCATGAAATCGTCTGGAGATAGGAAGAAAATTATAATAGTGAAGAGGGTAATTCTGTATTGATCCCTTAAAATTAGGCAATGTGTACAGTTGGCTTGCCTTTACTGCCTCCAGATTTTATTCAGTTTGAAAGGCCCGGTGTTGAAGGGCATAAACCAGAAATAAGTGGCAGGACCCTAATTTATATAGCCTGTGGTTATTTGGCTAGCCTGCATGCCATACTACAGAATGCAGTCAGCAACCATACCAGATGGCCAGATAAAGTTCCGTAATCAAATACTTCAAAATGAAAATTAAAAATACCGTTGGCATTCCACTTTGGTTTCGGGTTTAACCACATGTCGTACTATTTATAAAGTCTCCAACACGTTTGCATACGTCAGCCTTGGTCACCTAATGGCTCAGTCTATGGCAGCCTCCCTGTTCAGTCCCTTATACCTTGTTGCAGGTCTTTTTCAGTCTGCCTCTAACCCTACCCCTGACATTCTGTTCATACCCTCTGCACCCAGTTGTGGTTTAATGTGTGGACATAGGATAGCAACATGTTCCTATATTTCTTATGGGGTAGGCTTCTCTTGCTCATGCCATAATTGGTTTGGGCATAAACCCACGTATGAATTGGTAGGGAAGCCCCTTAACACCTTTTCCTAAGTGATTTATATTGCTTACTGTTCCCAGTGTTACATAATTCATTTCCAGACTGCATATGGTAACATACAAAAGGATATTAAGTGTGTGGAAGAGTTTTATTTGGGAGATATATCTGCTGGAGGTGGGGCTGGAGCAGCTCTGTTGCTAGAATCGAGGGGTTGAATGAAATTCAGGAAGCTTTTACCACTTACTCCGTGCTGAGGGGTCTTTGTATGCGGCATGTGTTAGGAGTGTAATGCTGTACGGTAGTGAGACCTGGGCAGAGGATATTCATAGTTTCAAACATACAGAATTGCCAATGATTAGGTGGATGTGCAGTGTGTCCTTGAGTGCAAGGCCTGGGGGGACTAGGGTTACGATGGAAGATTTAAGAGGTAGGATTCGATTGGAGTGTATTGGTGTTGTGATGTGGAGGGGTAGACTGAAATGGTTTGGGCATGTGGAGAGGATAGGAGATGATAATTGGGTGCAGAAAGTGAGAAGTGTTAATGTTGGGGGTGGGGTTGTGAGAGGCAGATCAAGAAAGACCTGGTATGAGGTCATTGAGTATGATCTCAGGGATGAGGAACTGAATCGGGAAGCTGCCAAAGGTAATGCAGCATGGAGAGCCGCCATTAGGTGATCAAGGCCGATGCACTCAGGCATTCAAAAACAAATGAACGATATCAAAGAAAACATGGAAGAGGTGTTACGGAGCCTCCTTACCCAATAAGAATATGGGCCTCAGTAATATACTCCTGCATTCACCCGACTGTCACTCCAGTGTTTTGTCATTTCAGTCTTATAATTAAGGTTTTTGTCAAGGTCTAGTGAGATAA
>JAGKTI010033215.1:0-11725 GCA_018397915.1 Birgus latro | reverse complement strand
CCTCCATGAGATTAGGTGTGCTAAGCCAACTCCATCCTTTCTTTACCCCCCCCCCTTGCATTTCTACTGAATTTATACAGGAATTTTATTGACCCGGGTTTAAAGTATCTCTCGTGTGGGAAGGAGAGCTTCCCACATACAATTCTTCTCAACAAGGTAGCGCCAAAGGTTTTTCTTCTCATTAATTCTACTAATCTTACTGACTCCCTTCAATTTCTTTTGGCTGCACTGTTGCATCTTTATCATTTTCTCTTACTACTTCAGTGGTTACTGTTCTTCTTAACTGTCTTGCATCCTCCCCCCTCTATTACTTGAGGTGCGTAGCACCCGTTTGACGGCAAACTTCCACCTCTTTTCTGTCCAATTTCCTAATGCAATAGTCAAACGATACTCCTAGTCCTTCATATGTGCAACAGTTCACATACTGTACTGCCTTCCTCTGTCTGCATTTATTCTTCCCATGACCTCCAGTCTTAAATGCAATGTGGCTAGGCATCTAGAAATGAACAGATCTTGAATCTGGTTCTCTCTCTCTCTCTCTCTCTTGGGGGGGGGGAACAATCTTGCCGGTTTCTAACCTTTTGTTCCTACTTCCTTACAAGGGGTTAAGGTGTGTGATCATTGGTTATCTATGAGTTGTATTACGTAAGCAATATATCCATATCCTCCATCAGAATTAAATCCCTATTGACCACATTGGGTGAGAGTTCCTCAAGGCACTATACCCCCATGCGTTAATTATATAGCTGGTTAAATGAGTACCA
The DNA here is from genome assembly GCA_018397915.1 of Birgus latro. NCBI lineage: Eukaryota > Metazoa > Arthropoda > Malacostraca > Decapoda > Coenobitidae > Birgus > Birgus latro. The sequence goes on along the minus strand of JAGKTI010033215.1, from coordinate 10,961 downwards.
CCCTACGCATTGAATGTCCTCATATATTTCATTTGGTCATTGTTTTTCTTTGCTTCATCTCCCCTGGTTCTTGTTTTATTTTCTTCTTATGTTTTTCCCTCTCATTGCTAATATTTTTCCTTCAAAGTATCTTACTCGTTGAAGGTGTGTTTGTGCTTGCTTTGTGTATTTTCGTGCAGTTCTCTACATCTTTCTTTTCCTTAGACGGGCATATAGCTTAGTTCGTCTCTTGTTTTATCACATTCTTTTCATTCTTTCGTTTTTCCTATTTATATTGGCATTCCGCTCTCGTTCGCGACTTATCTTTCGCCAGTTCCGTGTTACTCTTCAGCTTTCCTGCGTTCTTAAGGTTTCTGATGATGCATTGGGTAGTACTTCCAGGGTCAGAATGGAAGAACCCAAGGTCCTAACTCGAGCTGGTTAGACTACTGAAGTTTGTGTTTTCCTCTAGTCACTATCCGCTCAGCAGTTTAATAAATGAAGGCCTATATGTAACACTGATTATTGTCGTTCGTGTTGTGGGGAAGACTGAGAGTTAACAAATATTAACTACCCTTCATAATGATTCTCCTGTACTCGATTGAAATTGTCATTTGTGCTCTGCCTGTACTCTTCTCTCAACTTCCTCTTTCCATTTTTCCCACTTTGAATATCCAATACGACGTTTAGTCCGTCCCTTATCTCTATTCTTCATCTAGAGCTGGTACTATCTGATATATTCGTGGTCTCTCCAGACTATTTTCTTTAGCAAAGGAGCAGCTTTCCGACCATGACGGGTTGTATATAATCTTTAAACTGCTCTGCAACGCATGAGAGATCTGATAAAATCGTCCAAGAGCAATAGGAATAAAATAAGACAACTTTTGGCCGAAAACGTTAATGGAGTGCTGTCCCAGGGGTCGACACCCCCCGCAGGTCCCCCACTCCACTGCCATCTGATTCCACTGCCATCTGATCTTCATCCACTCACTGCCACACTCCGGGGGACAAATGCCAGAAGGTCATTTTCCTAGGGTCGCAACAACCAGAAAGTGGAGTCAGGCATGAGAGGAAACCAGATGAACATGTAGCGTTGTTAGGGTGAACACTGAACACATATGTGACACCACAACACTGTTCAACAAACATCTAATTTATTTAATATGGTACAAATCTGTGGACGTAAGCAAGCTTTCGTTGATCTACCTCCTGAACCTGTTGGGTGGCTCTAATAATATACTGGGTGAATTAACAGACTGGCGTCAGACACAAGAAAATAGTCTAAATCACCCGCCATTTACTTAACCACTGAGTTACTGAATATATGGTACTCCATGTCGAGAGGGCACCAGTTCCTCACCAAGGAATTGTCTAGTTTACCTTGATCGCTTCTGTCGAGAATTAAGACATCCAAACCTGAAACTGATCTAAACTGATTTCTTACAAGATTTATTGGTTATTACTAGTGGGTTATGCCTAATGAAAAAAAGTAATACATTGTTTAAAAATATGAGATATTAAAAAACAAGTTTACTATCATAATCATATCCATTATTGGGATGGGTGAAGAGATGACAAAACGAGAAGTGAGGCAGAAACACAAACAAGGAAGGCAGATAAACACAGACTCTTTATGTAACGAGGTAAGTAAGACACATGGGAAAGCAAGATACGAAGGTGATGCTAGATGAATCAAATGGGATATTAAGAGGAAAGAAAAAAACAGAGATAAATGGAGAGAAAAGTTGGAGAGGCAATTTTTAATAATAACAAAGGAGGATATGAGAGGAGTTTACAGTATGGAGATGGCAATGAAACAGCGGAAAACATTCTAAGAATCATGGAAGGTGGAGATGCTGTGTCTAATAACACTGTACCATTCCCGTTATATGTATGCATTATGCCCGTTATGTATATGTATATATGCCCCCCCACTGTGTGCCCCCACTGTATCACAGAACTGCTGAGCTATCAGCCGTTCCCAGGCTTGACAAGCCAACTCAAAACGTATGTACAGTCAGTCGAGGGCTAACTCTGAGACGGACAACTACTGTCCCCATGCTCCACAACTAAAGGCCGTAAATAGCTACTCCAGGACTTTCCTTACACCATCAAGAGGGTGTAACAAACATTTGGTAGCAGCTGTGTCTCGGACCATTGTTTCTGACTGCCTCCTAAAGTGTTTAAGTGCCACAAACACCTCCTTGCCGCCCCGCATCTCACAGCCTCGCCCACTCACTGCTAATACCAGCTCTTCATCTACAGGTGTCCAATTTCCCTCACCATTGCCATTCTCTACATTGACCACAACCCCACATAGGCCGCAACTATCGCCGCCGCCGCCCTCCGCACCTGTCTTACCTGTTCCGACACCTGTTCAGACACCTGTTCATCTCCCGGTGGGCCTCTCCAGCATCTGCCGTTCCCCCGACCTCACCCTCTCCATCTGCCACATCTGCCACCCACCAGCTTTGCACCTGCATGTTGACAATTCTGGTTGAGCCAGGGCAGCCCAGGATAAGTCTCATTTCTGCGTTTTGGAACTTCTCAAGAGGTTGTAAGACTGTTCTGGAAAGTTGACAAAGAGCAGGGGAGAGATAATCAACAACTGATCGAATGAACGCTATGTATATGGATGGTGCTACAGGAATAGACACCCCGGCAGCATAATTAGTAAGCCACTTGAGAGGTTTTAGGCGCTGCTGTAGCCGGGTTAGCAGATCCTGAACAATCGAATGTACACGTTGTCTTGCAGGAAATGGAGGGAGAAATCCGTACCGGTGCCCCAAGATAAAGGTACTGTACTGCATGCATAGAGGAATAACACAATCTCCGACAGAGAATACAGGTAGTGTTCTTGCTGGACGGGAAGTGAAGATTCTACTCTTTTCTGGTGAGATGTCCACTCCTCAGTGCCTCCCATCTTGTCCAGATTAACCACCCACCGCACCAATCAACCCTCCTATTCACGTATCAACTCAAGACCAGTGAGACACTCCACCTCTTCCAAGACTCATCCTACATACCTACTACCAGATGTATTCACAACCAGTCTCATCCACCACTCCCGCCTGTCTCTGATTCCGCCCACCACATGACCTCCCCATTCACTCGCACAACTGTCTCCCGCCAGCTGATACACGCTCTCACCTCTCCTCTCCTCTCCACTTCGTCCACAACTCAGCTGTGTAACTATAATAGTATACCTTCATCCACCCATTATTGACTTTGTATAGACATTATCCTCCGATTTTCTCTACAGATTGTGTGTTATTGTCATAATTCATCTCCACCCCTCACTCCATACTCACCTTCACCACCTGTCTTTATTACTCATCTCCCATCTCACCTACTATTTATTGCAGCTAGCATTCCGTCATCTCCATACATTTCCATTTCCATTCTCATGGTACATTTTCTCATCTTCTTACTGTAAATATATATATATCACTCCTCATCTCTCATCTTACATTACGCCGCCAGACTACATGTCATACTTTCAATATACGGAACTTACTCCACCCCTTCTCAGCCAAGAAACAACCGCTGCTCACACTCCACCCGCCGAGGACGATTCACTGACTCATCTACGTAGCGGGTAAAACCGATATCCACAATCGGCGGATTACAGATGAAAACCTCAAAGTCTCTTATCTTATGGGTCGCTTACACCAAGGCAAATTGGATATCGGATCTGCGATCCATGCTGGACATTTTGATGGCATAAAAACCTTTGATGAGTTCCGTAAGGAACTCATAACACTTTCTTGCCAGCATTCCAATGGTGCATCTCTCACCGGGTTCACTAATCTCCTCACCCAGATGGATGAGGATCTGCAAGTCCCCCCCCCCCCCAACATGCCAAACTATGTGAAGCAGCCGCTGCAATGAAAGCCATTAGTAAGGAGATCGGCCAATTACTTATAGGCACGAAATGGGTCCAGGACGTAGATAGAGCTCCTATGGTTTCACTCAACAACTTTGCAGATTTATTTGGTTCCCTGAGATTCTTCCATTGGCTTGATCCTAAACAGAGAGAGATAGCCCTGGCAATCAGTTTCAATCCAGGAGATAAAATTGTTCAGATCACTAAAACCATCCATGAAAGAACAGGTTCAAACAGTACGCGTCAGGCCACAAACCACCCCTTGGTCTCTCAAGTCTGTCACACAACCACTCCCCCAGACCAACACCGCTCCCGTTCCACAACACGAGGCGGACCTCGTGATCAATCTAGCGTCCGACAGAACAGACAGTCCTCGATCCTTTGCTGGCACTGTGGTAAACCCTGACATTGAGCAAACAGTTGCGACCGTAAACACACACGGCCTCACTCCCAAACTAGACGGCTTACGCCTTCCCGTTCGCGTCGTCCTACATGCAAGTATCATAAGGCCAGTACGACACACACTACGGAGGAGTGTCGTTACCTCAACCGCCACCAGTGCTGCGCCCGTATCGGACCAATATGATGTAGCAACAGAACACCCACTCCCCATCTGCCATGTTGGACCTATAACTTCCTCAGGTCTAGTCATTCTAGGACAGAGTAATTACATATCGATGTTGTTCTTCATGGACACCAGATCTATAATGAACTTGATTTCTGATACCTCTTTAGACATCATTCAACGCCACCGCAAACACGTCAGTTTCCTTTAGCCGCCTGACATTCGCCTCTGCGGTGTAGAAGGCTCAGAGTTTAAGGTCAAGGGAAGAGTCACTTTAGAAGTACAACATAGAATTTCATGTTACTAACGAACTGAAATATCCAGCAGATGCCCTTATTGGCTTACCAACCATGGCACAACACTCCATTGCAGTATTACCTCCCTGTAGTAGTATAGACATTTCTGGGTTCCCAGTCTACAGTATGGAATGTCCCCGTCCTGTATTGCCAGTAAATTCAGTCATTCAGTCCCCCCTGACTCTTGCACTCCCTAAGAGTACAGAACAATCCAAGCCGTTATCATCATCATCACCCGAGAATACAGAGATCATTCCCTCACTGACTGAGAGCAAGGACATGCATTCCTCATCACCTGATGATACATCCTCTCAGCATTCAGAAAAGGCTCTTCCAGCCTCCTCTAACGACAGCACTACAGCCGACTCAGACATGTCTCAGTTACCTACCTCAGAGTCTGACTGATGTTCTCCAACACGCAGAGACGAGGCGTGCAGTAACGAATACGTGCACAATTTTTTTACCGCATAAGTTCACCAAACGCTCTGTTCATGCTGTAGGTGCGAAACAAGGAGACGTGTTGTGTGAATGGCTTAACTTATGAGTCAGCCTGGTGCACGATATTAGAGGACAGCCTATGTTATCTATACTTGCTCAGTGTCACGAATGCTCCACTTAAACTTAAAAGTGGTGTGAAAATCGGAGACTTCCTAGTATACTCAGCGGCCGTAATGGTGTGCCAGGAATCTTCTATCCCTACTGATGATGATAGTCAACCAACAGGTATATGTGCCATTAACTCTACGGGATCTGCTCCGACTCGTTCACCTGACCTACTCTCAAATCTGACTTGCGAGAGGGAGGGGAAGGCCTAGGATGAGATGGAGGGATGGAGTGGAGAGGTATATGAGAGAGGGGGGTGTGAGTTGGGAGCATGGTAGTGAAATGGCAGGGGACAGAGTGACATGGAGGCGATTAGTTTGTGCCCACCCCGTGCAGGATTGAGGCGTCTGGCAATAGATAGATAGATAGATAAATCTCAACTGCTCGACCTTTTGCATGCTTACAGAAATGTGGTAGCCTTACCCGGAGAACAAATGGGCAAGACAGACTTAGTCAAACCTAGTGCCAGGAACTCAGAGCCGATTTACATACCAGCATATCGGTTACCTCACAGCTTCAGAAAACAGACAGATCAGATGGTACAGAAAATGTTAGTTCAGGACATTATCGAACCTTCCGTCAGTCCATGAAATACCCGGTAGCCCTCTTTTCTTAGTCCCAAAGAAGGACGGCAACTTTACACCAGTAGTGGACTACCATAAAGTAAACTCCGTAACCGTTCCAGACCGTTTCCCGTTACCCGTACTCACAGATTTGCTAGAATAACTAGGTGAAAATAACGTAGTCTTTTCATACCTAGACCTCCTCAGCGGTTAGTGGCAGGTCGAAATGGAAGAATCCTCTCGCCCAATTACAGCCTTCATCACTCCTGGACATTTTCAGTGTAAGAGACTTCCTTTTGGTTTGAGAAATGCTCCTTCAGTATCCATGCGACTTATCCATTCAGTCTTTAGTGGTATGATGGGACACTCTCTTTTTGCTTACCTAGATGGCATCATTGTTGTAAGTAAATCAGTCCCTGACCATTCTGCCAAACTACAACATGTATTGGAACGCCTACAGCTAGCAGGCCTGAAAATCAACCTCAGTAAATGTGACTTCCTGAGAAAGAAAATCAACTTTTAAAGACTATGCAAAGATCACTGCTCCTTTGACCCAATTACTAAGGAAGAATTATCCTTTGTATGGACTAACGATCAGTCCCAGTCTTTCAAACCGCTAAAGACAGCTCTTTTCAATGCCTCAATTTTAGCATTCCCTGTTTATACCAAACCCTTTCTTGTAAGCACAGACGCCTCAGGCGCAGGACTTGGTGCAGTTTTAATGCAACTCGATCAAGCATCCAGGAAGCGTGTAACAGCGTATGCTAGTCGCGCACTTACCACCGCTGAATGTAATTACAGTGTCACCGATTTAGAAGCTTTGGCAGTAGTCTGGTCCTTGAAACATTTTAGAGACGTAGTATATGGTTATCCAGTGCATATCCAGACAGACCACCTTCCTCTATGTGATTTGTTTAAGGGACACAACCTCACCGGTAGGTTAGCTAGATGGTCCATCACCATCCAGGACTTCAATCCCACTTTTCAGTATGTCCCAGGAAAATCGAATGTAGTCGCAGGCTCTCTCCCACGTCGTGTAGCCGCACCTTTCACGTCCCTGCAGCCCGAGGCCACTGACAGCACAACCTTAACATAAGAGGATGTTCAAAACTCTCAGCGCAAAGATTCCATGTAGTCATAAGTAGTTTATTTTCTCGAATCAGGAGATGCCTCGACCTTACCTACTCTACCAGTACCACTAGATGAGTTCATACTAAAAGATGGTCTCTTGTACAGAAAAACATTCCTTACAGGGAAGGATTTACCCAACAGAGTAGTACACCAACTCGTTGTCCCTACTGACCTGATATCTGCAGTCCTTCGCATCGTTCATGATACAGCTCACGCATCCCATCCAGGTAAAGACCGATTCTTGCGCCAAGCACATCTCAAATACTTTTGGCCAACCATGCGTCGCGATATCAGTGTGAACTGTGAATCTTGCATCTCGTGCCACCGCCACAAAGGTTCCACCGGCTTACCTGCACCGCTCTTACAATACCCAATCCCGTCACGCCCATGGGAAACAGTGTCCATCGATCTTCTAAAACTCCCTTTTACAGAATCAAGCACAGAGTATTTGTTTGTAGCAGTCGACCACTTCTCACGCTAGTGTGTCCTCATACCCCTCTCAGATAAGACCGCGAAGAGTGTTGCACGTGCTTTCGTAGATCACGTAATTTGCCCGTTCAGTACACCACATACCATCCTCACTGACAATGGTACTAATTTCAAAAATAGCCTCCTGGAGGAGATCTGTTGCCGCTTTAAAATTAATAAATGCAATGTCGTGCCAAACCATCCAGCTTTCAATGGCCTTGTAGAGGATCACAATAGAAAAATCTTAGTGCCTTAGACACCTAGGCTCCTTAGTTCATCATGGGATGACTGGATTCCCCAAGTGGCATCCTCAATCAATAGCTCCATCAATACTTCCATTGGCGAATCTCCCTTCTTTGTCCTCTTTGGTTTTGACAAACACCTACCATACACCCTGTTATCCTCAAAGCCAGACCCCATCTATACCATGGATGATTATGTCAAAGTAAAATTGGCCAACTTCCAAACGATCCATCAGTATGTAACATCCAATCTCGCTTCATCTAAGGAGGACATGATACAACGCCAACATAAATGTGCCTCTCCTATCACTATCAACGTGGGTGATCTAGTCTTTGCTCATTCCCATACGCGCACCTCTAAATTGGATGACAAATTTACCGGCCCCCATCGCGTACTGAATAAACAAGCAAACAAGTTCCACATCCAAGACCTCTCCACTACAGACACTAAGTGTGTCCATGCTGATGATCTAAAACGTGCTCCATGGGGCCTAGTGTTGGAAGAATCACTTGCACAACCTACTGCTCTCCTCCTACTCCACAAATCCCTCAATCTACCCCATCTCCACCTATCCATCAGTCTCCTTCATCTCCACCTACACCTACTCATTCATCAACCAATCAGTATCGATCAAAACTGCGTTCCGCCCATCAATCTCTCCAGGAACTCTCCCATTAATTCTAACCTAATCTTCTAGGTATGATGTTAGCAGTCTACCTGCTGGCAGTGCTGACTCTCCTAGGGTCTGGGTTCGGTGAGGACGATGGTGGAGTACGTCCCGGGGCCTTGGTTGGCTCGGGAGGCTAGGTAATGCTCATTGAAGATGCAGTCTCCCTGCGCTACGATCTTGCGCCCCTGGCTGACATAGCCATCGCCCTGCCTGCCTATGCGCACCAGCTCCACAAAATCAAGACCCACCTCACAGCCCTCATGGGGAAACACAACCCAAATCAGTATTTATATCATCTTTTCCTCCCACTCTTCTGGCAGTTGCAGTACATTTCTGGTAAATTCACCGAGCTCAATGACACATTCTCCATTCAGCCACATGTAGGTCGTTCTCGTGTGAAACGAGGTCTCTTTGACCTCGGAGGTGAGATTCTAAGCGGCTTGTTTGGCGTCGCTACAGCCCGTGACCTTTCCGGCTTCAAATCTGACCTAGCTCATTTAGCTTCGGCCCTAGAATCTCAACGCCGAGTCATCAAGGTCCGACACACTATGTTACAGAAGATTACAGCCCACCTAAATGAAGTAACTTACACTCTGAACAACTTCACCGACATCTTAAAACAACACCTCTCAAATCTCAACGTTATTTCTCAGTTCTTTTATCTCAAACCCAACATGGATAATCTCCAACTAGCCATTGACTCTCTATTCTCTCAGGTCACTACCTTGGTTCATATCCTAGTCGATGCTGTTAATGGACTTGTCACTGCAGACTTAGTACCTATCTCAGCTCTCCGCTCTGTATTAGAATGGGTTCACTCTACTTTCGGTTTATCCCCAGTACTCCCCTACTCCTCTCTCGAATATTACTGTCCAGTTCTTGAGGCTACTCTTCTCACCAAATACGTCGTCGTCCATATCCCTCTACGTTCTGCCATCACCTTCAACCTTTTCCACATCATTCCCTTCTCCGTCCGATACAACAACTCCTTATCGCAAGTCTGTTCCTTCAGAATATTTCCACCTCTCACATGACCATCTTTCAGTTGCCTTCCTTTCTACCACAGACCTCCAGCAATGTTCCTCCCTCACCCGTACCTCTCGTCTCTGTGCTGCCCACCTTCTCGCTATCTTCTCTAGTAGCGCTACACCCTGTGAGTCTGCTTTAGTTCGTAACCATTCCATATACTCGGCCTGTTCCTTTGTTCCAGCTCCTGTACTCCCAGTCCATCATGCTCACCTCAACCAAGTGCAGTGCTTCTTCTTTACTGTTCCCATCTCTGTCACCATCATGTGTCCTGGTACTTCAGTCCGCTCCGTACCTGCTAGTGGTCTCCACAAAGCACAGGACTATTGTACCGTCAAATCACTCAGTCATCACTTACGCCACTCGCTATCACCAATCAGTCCGTAAACACTCCTGTGACATCTTCCAACCAATTGACATGCCTTCCAACCTGCCATCTACTAACATTACCGTTATCTCCCCAAACATGCTTATGCTAACATTCCTCAACGACAGTGACTTCATTATGGATCAGTTTTCTCTGGTCTTCAGCCGTTCATGGGTTCATCCAACCGTTGTGTTTCCCCCTGTGGTCATCTCTTTCATAGGTTTTCTCCTCGTCCTCTGTGCAGTGCACTGCTGTGTCCGGAAAATGGAACACAGACTGCAGGAAATCAGAATCGCTACTGGCATAGTACGCCCTACCCAAGACATTGAAACTACCCGTCCTTAGTGCCCTCGCATTCAGTGGCTACCAATGCCACCTGATAAGTAACAAACTGTGGACAGAAAAAGTACCACCAGCAAATGTTGGCATATCTCTGATACAGTAATGTGTGACATATAGAAACTAACATAGAAAAAAAAATAGACATACATGTGTACCCTATTTCACAAGAGTTATCTACAGTACTTATATAGATATAAGAACATGCATGAACGCATACTCTATTTACTCCTTGTACCATATATCAACATGACTCCTTGTGTATCTTATATCAGTATACCTCCCCTTGTAACAATGTATATCCCTAGTTTACATCCCCTTGACATGGCCATGTCCTCCCTCCGACTCCTGTATCATACTTACTCCCTACCATCCCCTGTATCATAATCCCTCCCTTCTTCCCCTATAACATACTCCCCACTTGTAAAACCTCCCCCACGCGGTGTCAACGGTGTCATCTGACACTACAGAGGTCTAGTGTCAGAAGACACCATCTCAACCACCTGGGGGAGTACTGTACCATTCCCATTATATGTATGTATTATGCCCATTATGTATATGTATATATGCCCCCCCACTGTGTGCCCCCACTGTATCACAGAACTGCTGAGCTATCAGGCGTTCCCAGGCTTGACCAGCCAACTCGAAACATATGTACAGTCAGTCGAGGGCTAACTCTGAGACGGACAACTACTGTCCCCGTGCTCCACAATTAAAGGCCGTAAATAGCTACTCCAGGACTTTCCTTCCACCATCAAGAGGGTGTAACAAACAACACAGTAGAAGGAAAAAAAAAGAAAGTTTTGGGACTGACTTCCTTTTCAT
>JAGKTI010033214.1:0-11725 GCA_018397915.1 Birgus latro | reverse complement strand
CTCTCTCTCTCTCTCTCTCTCTCTCTCTCTCTCTCTCTCTCTCTTCATATAGTAGTATCTGTACCCAGACCATGGAACTGGACAGTTTATATTCTCTCTCTCTCTCAACTTCACATAGCAGTATCTGTACCCAGACCATGGAACCAGACAGTTTATTTCTCTCTCTCTCAAGCATGCATAATTTTGTATCCTGCTAACCCGTAATCACCAGGCTTTTGGTTTCGTACTTTAACCCCAGACGTGTCCGCGATTCTGGACATTCCTTTGGGGGTTAAAAAATGTATGTATAAATGGCACAAATTTTATTCCTATATTTTTTACATGAAATGCATTCATTTCTAAAGTTAATTATCTGTTACTTACATTTTGAAATGAAACTAGCATAGAAGGAAAAGAAAATGAAAAAAAGGTGTCAAAAATGGGAGAAACATGACTTTTATCTTCTAAGGATCACAGCTAGCCCCAGTCTTGAGGTATGCCACTGAAACTTGGCACGTGTGGAGTTCATACGTCCCACGTGATGCTCCATAGATTGCTTTTTGCAATTTTGCGAAATGAATGTTTTTTTCTATGCTCCAGACATATCCAGGATTCCGGACAATTGGGCTCTAACTCTATGGTAGAGACAGGAGCCACATGATTGCACCTCACACGGCAACAGCACATCTCAGTGTGAGATGACACGGGCAGCCAGCCTCATATGCCTAAAACTGTCTTGTCCACGACGCAAAATAGGCCTCTTTTTGGAATCTCGGACAAGCCTGGTGATTACGGGTTAACTCATCCAATATGGAGTACATAATTTAACCCCTTTGGACAGTAGTTTCTGAGGTGAGGAAAACCATATACAGATACTGTAGCAGGAAAAAATGCAAAAGTCATTGTACTGTACTGAAGGGATTATTAGTGGTAAGTAGGGTTAGAAGGATGGTGAATAATATAATAATGTATTTGTTTACTATATCAAATTTATTTAGTTATTCTTTGCAGACGTGTTGCTGTACGTCAGGACACTTGTGCACTGGCAGCAATCTCGCTTAATATTCGTCAGCGCCTCCATCCAGTAATCTGGTCAATAGCTGGTCTTCCACATGACTGCCAGAGACTTCTGCCAGTACCCAAGCCTATAGGGGGTGTCCTGCTGTTTGCTTGCAATTCCCTCACGTACCTCACACAGTCCGTCCCACCATATGGTGTCTCTCTTAATTCTATGGGTGACAAAAACACAAACTTTCCCCTAAGTAAGTATTATATTGTTCATTAGTAATTCCTTGTTAGTTTTGTGTCTGGTTTGTATTTTGTTTGCTGCATTTATTATGCTATTTCCCTGTATTGACAGTTTCAAGAAAGACATATATCCTTGACCGAATTTTTATGGTTTAATATAATGTTCATATTGATTGTGCTACTTGTCATTAAAATTAGTTTATCTATTGCCAGACGACTCAATCCCGCACGGTGGCCACAAACAAATCGCCTCCATGTCGCTTTGTCCCCCGCCATTTCACCACCCTGCTCCATTGATCATACCAGAACTAGTAACTTTTAGCTCCATAATACTCATTGTGAGGTTTGGGGAATTGAAGAATATGCTACTTTAATGGAAAATATTAAGTGTAGGCTGGCTTCTAGTTAAAGGGAAAAGAAAGTAACATTTCTTTGCTTCTTTTAACACTTTTTAACTTCATCATTGCAGTGACACTTCTTCAACCACTGTGTTATTCCTTCTATTCTCAATCAGTTTTATTATGTTTAGGAAATAGCCCATATAGTGAAAGGATGAACTCTGTCTTTAACCTTACCATCACAGTGATGCAGCTTGAACCACTGTACTATTCCTGCTACCTTCAGCCAATTTTATCGAGTTTAGAAGTAGCCCTTATTGTGAAGGGATTAACTTCTTCTGCCTGAGGGACATCGCCTGAACTGATTAATTTACTGTAGTTTGAAGTTAGCTAGAATAAGGTAGAATGTACATCACTTGGTTTGAAGAGCCTAATGAAGATTGCTTCTAATTCTGTCTGCATAAGAGGTCTCTCCTGAAGTGATTAAAATTATCTGGTATCATCATAATTGTTATAGTTACCACTGATTTTTATCAGAATGTGACAGTGTGTACACACCACAGTGATGGATACCCTTTTTTTCTGTGCATGGATCCCTTTTTTTCTGTGGATGGTGGCTTTGTTGCATGGACAACTGATGACTGAATAGTGCATCTAGCATACAGAAAGCAGACTTTTGCCATGCTGGATTACCATTAAAAGGAATAATGGATATTGATCACAGGGAGCTGTTGCCCCTCCTGACATTGAGAGGGCTCTCCCCCCATGCTAAGGGATCTTCCTTTGCATCTTGTGTTAGGAGTATAATGCTGTACAGTACTGAGACCTGGGCAGTGAAGGAAGAGGGTATTTGCAGGCTAAGACATACAGAAATGACAGTGATTAGGTGGATGTACAGTGCATCCCTGAGGTCGAGGGCTATGGGGGCTAGGTCTATAATGAAAGAGTTGAGAGATGGGATGGGATGGGAGTGTATTAATATTGTGAAGAGGAGAGGTAGATTGAGGTATTGATGTTGTGATGTGGAGAGGTAGATTGAGGTGTTTTGGGCGTGTGAAGAGGATTGGGGTTGATGATTGGGTGCAGAAAGTGAGAAGCATTAACGTCAGGGTAGGGTTGTGTGATGTAAACCGAAAAAGACCTGGGGTGAGGTCATTGAGTGTGACCCCGAGGATAAGGGACTGAATATGGAAGCTGCCAGAGATTGAGCAACTTGGAAAGTTGTCATTGGGTGACCACGGCCAATGCATGCAAGCATGTTGGAGCCTTTAAAAATGAAAACGAAAACAATCATGGGTCAGGGAGTAAGCTGTAGCACCAGCTGGTCAGCGTGGTACTCCCAAGGGGAATGGAAATGCTGGTGATAGGGAGGGCTGGAGCTCCTGTTTCAATGGCTGGCAGAATATCTGACCATCCCCCTTTGCTGACCTTTTCAGTGTGACACTGACATGGAGAGTAGACCAGCATAAGCTCCCAGACACTTTCCTCTAACCATCTCATTCACTACCCTTCATGCTCTTTACATATTACACAACGTATCCCACTACATCACAAGGGTTTGACGCCAGGCATGTGGCCAGATAACTTTGCCCCTGCTGCCTAATGGCGGGAGGGAGGTGACGAGGGCTCCACCAGCATAGATTTGGGGGCTGGGTTGTAATGGGGCACTGACCTGTGCTAGAGGGTTCAGGGCATTGTGATTCCCAGGCTGCTGCTTCCACCCAATAGAGAGGGGCTCAAACCAGGGAGTAGCACCCCAGGAGGCTGCCCTGTCAATGGGTATATAATGGCACGGCAGTTACAGTGCCAAGATGCGCTTGGAGGGTGTCCCAGTAGTTGTCCTGGCAGGGTGTCCCGAGGCCACTGCCACAGCCACTGGTCAAGGTTAGTGGGCTATGGGTCCCAGTTCCCATGCCTGGGGCTGTGCGGGTGGGTAGGGCCTGTGGTCTATCTTTCCCTGTTATTTTTACCGATTATGACAAACAAGGATAAAAATCAAAGCAAGATTGAGGAAACATAATTATCCCTCAGAATGGTGTCTTGGAATGTATGTAGTTCGTGGGGTAGAGCGGGGGAAGTGGTTGAGGCATTGAGTAGGAGGTGGATGGATGTTGGATGTGTGCTTGCGGTTAGATACAGGGGTGGATCAGCCGCAGTGATTGCCAGGAGGGATTTTTGATACAAGATATTTTGACAGGGTTGGGCAGATGGGTATGGTGGTGTGGGTGTGTTGATTATGGACAGATGGGTGGAATATGTCTTGAATGTAATGAGAGTGAGTGAAAGGATAAGAGTAGTGAAAATTTTGTACGATGGGGTCACGTTTTCATTTATGTTGGCGTATGCTCCACAGGCTGGATTGGATGATTTAGAAAAGATAGATTCTGGGGTGACTTAATGCATGTGGTAAGTGGTATGGGGTATAATGAACTATTTGTTTTGAGAGGGGACTTAAATGGTCGTGTAGATGAAGCAGTTGAGGATATGAAGGGGTACATGGGAGATGTGCATATGGTACAAGGTATGAGGAAGGAGGCAATGAACATGACTGTGTGCAACACACAGTTTAGGAAAAAAAGGAGTAGATTGATTACTTATGAGATTGGGGGAAATAGTAGCCAGATAGACAATTGCCTGCTCAGGAGGGCTGTTAGGAGGTTAGTGAGGGATGCTAAAGTTATAGGTAGCGAGGAGTGTGTGCAGCAACACAAGTTATTCATATGTGATATGATGCTTAAAGAGTGGGTGTTGAAAAAGAGGACCTATGCACCTAGGAAGAAAATATGGAAGTTGAAAAACCAATCAGTAAGGGATGCCTTCTATAGCAAGATGAATATAGTAGTGGCTGAACAGGGAGCCATTGACAGAAGTGTTAATGAATATTACTGAGCTCT
The DNA here is from genome assembly GCA_018397915.1 of Birgus latro. NCBI lineage: Eukaryota > Metazoa > Arthropoda > Malacostraca > Decapoda > Coenobitidae > Birgus > Birgus latro. The sequence goes on along the minus strand of JAGKTI010033214.1, from coordinate 7,266 downwards.
CAAGAACAATCTCCTGAGAGTTACTGATTCAGTATGTGGATGGACAAGGGGGCCCCTCCAAGACATAGAGTAACTTGGTGGTGGGATGAGGGTGTAGAACTGCAGTTAAGGAGAAAAGAAGGCTTTTCCGGGAATGGAAAAGGGGTGGTAACAAAAAGGAATACTTGGCTGCCAAGCGTAGGGCTAGAAAAGAGGTTTATAGGGCGAAATCTGAGTGTAAGAGACTTTTACTTGACAACCTAAATAGTGTGGAAAGAAAGAATGATATTTAAGGTGGCAAACCAGATGAAGATGGAAAACGGGGATATCATAGGTGAGCAGTGAGTGAAGAATGATGAAGGAAAGGTAGCTGTGATCAGTGAGGATATTATAAATGCCTGGAAAGAGCATTACAACCAGTTGTTGAATGAGGCATTTGACTGGAACAGGGATGGTTTGGAGCGAGCAGACCCAGTATTTGGTCCTTGACCTTTGATTGAGACTGCTACTGTGAGCAGGGTGCTAGTGCATATTGTTGTTAGTGTGTGTGCGCGCGCACGCACCTGCTAAGTCACAAGTGATGACACCATCGGAAGTTTCCTGTGGTATGCAACCGGGGACCTTGGGCAGTTCACGTTGTGAGGCCGATGAGTGTGGTTTGCCTAGTCTGACACTGGTAGCAGAGCGTGGTTCCGAAAAATGGCGTCGTGTTCGGCCAAGTGGCCTCCAAAACTTGAAAATGATTCTGCTTATGAGAGCTGGAAAAAAGACATTGGCATTTGGTGCGAACTAACGGACATAGCAGCAGAAAAACAAGCTTTAGCTATTCACCTGTCATTGTCTGGGAGATCGAGGGTGGCGTCTTCGCAGATTGAAACAGATGTTTTAAAGCAGAAGGATGGTGTTCAGACCCTGCTGAAAAAATTAGACGGTTTATTTCTCATGGACAAAGGACGTCGACAGTTTGCAGCGTTTTATGAGCTATATGACTTCAGAAGAGCCAGTGATATGAACATTCGGGAGTTCGTGACAGAATTTGAGCATGTTTACTTCAAATTTACCAAGCAGGACATGGAACTGCCAAATTCTGTGATGGCTTTTATGCTCTTAGCTGCATGCAAACTTTCAGACAGTGAACGACAACTAGTGATGTCCGCGATAACTGAGGTGACATATGAAAATATGAAATCTGCCCTGAATCGTATTTTTTCTGGTGAAATTGGCAGGCAGAACGAGGCATTGGTGTCCGCCCGGGAGGTGAAAGGCGAACCAGTATTTTGGAGTGACAAAGTTGAGGGTGAGGAAACGTTTTATGCTAGAGGTACTTGACTAGGACGGAGAATGTTGCGGGGTGGTGAAATACGTCATCGACGTCGGGGTAGTGGCCGATGTTCAACCGTATCTGCTAGAATTCCCCAATGCTCATCCACCGTCACGAGGCAGAACCCACTTGGGTCTGACGGAAAGATATCGAGGTGTTTTGTATGTGATTCTAGATTTCATTTGGCACGTGACTGTCCGAATGTAGACGAAAATGATGGCAGTCGAGAAGAGAATTCTGAAACAGTGCATCTGGCGTTATTTATGGGCTATGCGGATGATGCCGCTAGTAGAGGTAAGTTACAGACTCTAGTAGAAGAATCTAAGGGATGTGCTCTTCTAGACACAGGATGTTCTACAACTGTATGTGGAGTTGAATGGATCAATTGCTATCTAAGTGAGTTCACTGATTACGAACATGATGCTATAAGAGAAGAAGCGTCATCCTCAACGTTTACTTTTGCTGATGGTGTCACAGTTTCCTCCCTCAAACGTGTTACTCTGCCCTGCTACATTGGAAATATGCGTGCAACCATCGTGACTGATGTTGTGGACTGCAGTATTCCCTTGCTGTTGAGTAGTCATTCCATGAAAAAAGCAAAAATGTTGATTAACCTTGGAACTGACCAGGTCAAAATTTGTGGAACTATCATTGATTTAAAGTCATCTTCAGGCCATTACTTACTTCTAATTTCTTTATGACTAGGTCGTGAATTTTGTGAAACAATCATGTTGGCATCTCTTGGGGGTGATGTAGAAAAAACCGCTTTGAAGCTTCACAGGCAATTTGGACACCCAACATCGGGAAAATTAATTAAACTGATCACAGATGTGGGATTTAAAAGTTCAAAACTGAAGTGGGATATCTGATGCTTGTACAGTCTGTTGCTGATTTAAGAAAGCCAAGCCCCGACCCGTAGTCAGTTTGCCCATGGCGTCTAAGTTTAATGAAGCCATAGCCATGGATTTAAAAGCTTGGGGAAGGCATTATTTCTTAGTCCTTGTTGATTTGGCAACCAGGTATTGTAATGTGATAGTAATCGCGGATAAGTGTGCGCCCACCATTATCAAAGGAATATTTCGGAGCTGGATTGTTGTGTTTGGCACACCTAGAAAAATTCTTAGACAATGGCTGTGAATTCAACAATGTGGAAATGCGAGCGCTGGGAGGACAACGTCTGCAGAGAGTCCATGGAGCAATGTAGTTTGTGAGCGTCAAAATGCAATCATTGGTGACATTGTTAGGAAGATAATGACTGATAGCCAGTGTGAATTGGATGTGGCCTTGGCATGGGCAGTATCGGCAAGAAATGCTCTCACCAACTATGCAAGCTTTTCTCCTAACCAGCTTGTTTTTGGTCAAAACCCTGGCCTGCCTAATGTGTACGCAAATGATCCTCCAGCCTTGGAACCTTCATCACCATCGAAAATTGTGAGAGACAACTTGAACGCTCTTCATTTAGCAAGACAAGAGTTTATAAAGACCGAATCAGATGAACGTTTGGCTAGGGCTCTGCGGCACAACGTGTGTTCAAGTGACTTAAACGACATCCGAAATGGAGATGAAGTTTTCTACAAAAGAAATGACAGTCATGAGTGGCACGGTCCCGGAATTGTAATAGGCAGAGATGGGAAACAAATTCTGGTGAGACACGGCGGTGTCTACGTGCGAGTGCACGTATGTCATCTAGCATGTGCGCCAGAACAAGATACTACAGTTGAAAGTGGTGTCAGCAGTGATGAGAAGAACAACGTTGTCCAGGAGAAGCCTAATGACGATCCTCCGCAAGTGTTGAATGACTATCCACCAGATGACGAGTCGGAAGATGGTGTGGTTCCAATTGATGAGTCTCCCACAGTTTCTGTTCCGATTAATCAGCCTCCCAAAGTTTCTGTTGGTCAACGTATAAAGGGAATACATTCAGAAAGTGGAGAGTTGGTGTCTGGAAGGATTATGAGTCAGGCAGGTAAAGCCACTGGAAAGTACAAACACTGCTATAATTTGAAGAGGGACTCTGACGGCAGCATTGATTGGATAGATTTGGAGAAGGATCTTAGCGAATGGGAAGTGGTTGATGATGACGCAGAAATGCTTGTTCTTTTCAACTCTGAAGCCATGTTATGTGCCAAGGAAAATGAAATTACAAATTGGCAGAATAATGATGTGTATGAGGAAGTAGATGATGATGGGCAAGGTGCCATAATGGTTCAGTGGGTTGTGACGGAAAAACTGAAAAATGGAAAGCCTATTGTTAAGGCCCGCTTAGTCGTCAGAGGATTTGAGGAAGACAGTGGATCTCCGAAAAGACTCGTCTACTTGTTCAAAAGAAGCAGTGCATTTGGCACTTTCTTTGGCCTCCACCAACCAGTGGGATTGCCACACTATGGACGTGAAAGCTGCCTACTTGCAAGGTAACGACATTGAGAGAGTTGTCCATTTACGTCCTCTGCCTGAATATGCAAATGTAGTAAGTTATTGAGACTAAAGAAAACTTTTTACGGCCTTTGTGATGCTGCTAGGCATTGGTATCTGCGCGTAAAAGATCAGTTGTTGAGTCTCGGAGTTAAAGTGTCATCACTGGATTCAGTGCTGTTCTCTTGGAGCAATGGTGGCAAAGTCGAAGGCATTTTATGCATCTATGTCGACGACTTCCTTTGGGCTTGTACACATGAGTTCGAACAGCAAGTGATAAACCGTTTGAGTCAAATATTCCTCATCGGCAGTTCAGAATCAAAAGCCTTGAAATACGTTGGTCTCAATGTCATCTCCAACATCAATGGCAGCATAACGCTCAACCAATTCCAGTATGTTTCATCCTTGAAACCAGTCACGCTGAGTAAACATCGTGCAGCAGTAAAATCAGGGGAGCCGTCCGAGTCTGAGAAAACAGAGTACCGAGCATTAATTGGGCAACTCAATTGGATTGCCACACACACTTGGCCAGATATTGCCTTTGATGTGTGTGAGTTGAGTGTGAATAGCAACCGAGCTAGCATAGCGGATTTGCTTAGACTCAATAAGGTGATCTCAAGGGTGAAGACTGACAACATGAAGCTATACATTCCAAGAATGGGGCCGATCGAGGACCATCATATAGAGTGCTTTTCGGATGCCTCATTTGCCAACCTTGTAGGCAATGGATCTCAGGGAAGTTTTGTGATCTTCCTACGAGATGCTAGTGAGGCAAGATGTCCTATATTCTGGTAGACAAGAAAGATCAGGAGGGTTGTCAAATCTACTTTATCTGCTGAGGCGTTGGCGCTGCTTGAATGTGCTGAGACTGCTGTATGTCTCGCCAACATATTGCGTGATGTTTCTGGATGTGGAAAGATCAAAATAAAGTGTTTCGTCGTCAGCAAGAGTCTGGTGGATGCCCTTTACTCCTGTAGGAGCATAGAAGACAGGAGATTGCGCATTGATATTGCTGTATTACAAGACATGTTGGAGCGAGGGGAGATTGATGAAGTATCTTGGGTGGATACATCACAACAACTGGCTGATTGTCTCACCAAGAAAGGTGCCTCGACCGAGCGGCTGCGTGGAGCAGTCAGCCGTGACTAGAAAGTTTATAATACTTCAAGAGACATCACATATCGGTATGTGGCCACAGACTGGGTCTTGATAGTAATTAAACAAAAGTGTATGTATTGGATACATAGTGCATATCGGGTGTTGATGGTACTCACACTAAAGTCTATGTATTGGATACATAGTGTGTATCAGACACAAATAGACCATCCAGATTCGTCCTTGGAATCTTTTGTCAAATTAAGAAGAGAGGACGAGAGTGCTAGTGCATATTGTTGTTAGTGTTTGAGCGCGCGCACACACCAGCTAAGTCATGAGTGATGACGTCATTGGAATGTTCCTGTGGTATGCAACTGGGGACCTTGGGCAGTTCACTTTGTGAGGCCGGTGAGTGTGGTTTGCCTAGTCTGACACAGGGCATTAGGTAGGATGCAGATGGAGAAGGCAGCAGGTGTGTCAGAGGTGACTGCTGAAATGCTGATAGCCTCAGGAGACATAGGAGTGGGTTTAGTTACTGACTTAATAAAACTAATTATATATAAGTGTTGTCCCAAATGGTTGGCTGAAGAGTGTAATTGTAAATGTGTATGAGGGGAAGGGTGATGCCCTGGAAAGGGGAAAATATAAAGGCATAAGGCTTTTGGACCAGATAATGAAGGTTGTGGAGAGTTCTAGAAGGTGTGATTAGAGACAGAGTGAATATTGATGAGATGTAGTTTGGGTTTATACCAGGCAAAGGGACAACTGGTGCCACATTCATTGTTCACCAGCTTCAGGAAAAATATATAGGAAAGAAAAGAGATTTGTAATTTGTTTTTGTTGATTTTGAGAAGGCCTTTGACAGAATCTCTTGAGAGATAGTGAAGTGGGCAATAGAAAGCTTGGAATGGAGGAGTGGCTGGTTAGGGTGGTAATGGCTATGTATGTGGGTGCCTGCACCCAGGTAAGGGTGAATGGAGATTTGAGTGATGAGTTTTCTGTTGGTGTGCATCAAGCGTCAGTCTTGCACCCTTTGTTGTTTATCATGGTACTTAAAGCCCTCTCACATGCCTTCAGAAATGGACTCCTGTGGGAGATGTTGTATGACGATGATTTGGTGTTGATTGCAGAGATTGAAAGGGAGGTGGAGGAAATATTTAGGAAAGACTTGAGAGTAAATGCAGATAAAACAAAAGTAATGATATCTATGGCTGGTGGCAGTACTGTAAAAGGAGAGGGAGAGTGGCCTTGCGTGGTTTGCCACAGGAGTGTGGAAAGTAATTCCACCTTGTGCAGTGTTTGTGATAAGTAGTCTGTAGCACCAGCCGATCAGGGTGGTACTCCCAAGGGGAATGGGAATGCGGGTGATAGGGAGAGCTGGTGCTTCCATTTCTCTAGCTGCTGAACCATCCCCTTTTGCTGACCTTTTCAGTGTGACACTAACAAGGAGAGTAGACCAGCATACTCTCCCAAACACTTTTCCCTATCCCATTAACTACTCTACATGCACCTTACATATCACACAACTTATTCCACTATACAGTATACAGGGGTTGACACCAGCAAGGGCATGCAGTCAAAAAACTGTTGTGGGGAGATGTGATAAGGGCTCCACCAGCATAGATTTTGGTGCCGGGTTGGGATTGGGTTCAACCTGTGCTAGAGGGTACAGGGCATTGTGGTTCCCAGGCTGCCGCTTCTGCCCAATAGAGAGGGGCTCAAACCTTGGAGTAGTGCCCCAGGAGGTTGCCCTATCAATGGGTGAATAATGGCAGAGCAGTTACAGTGCCAAGGCATGCTTGGAGACAGTCCCTGGAGGTGTCCTGGCAGGGTGTCTTGAGGCCACTGCCACAGCTACTGGTCATGGCTGGAGGGCTTTGGTCTCAGATCCCTTGCCAAGGCCTGGAACTGTGGGTGGGTGGGGCCTGTTGTATGTCTCTCCCCATTATTTATTCTTACCAGTTTGTGACTAGAAAGAAAGAGCTTTTAAACAAACCTGAGGAAACTAAATCACCCAATGGGGTCAGAGTTGCATCATGGAATGTGAGAAGTTTGAGGGGTAGAGCAGGGGAAGTAATTGAGGCACTGAGTAGGAGGTAGGTGGATGAATGATGTGTGCAGGAAGTCAGGTATGGAGGAGGATCAGCCAGTATGATTTCCATGAGAGATGCATGTTACAAGTTGTTCTGTCAGGGTAGGGCAGATGGATATGGTGGTGTGAGTGTGTTGGTTGGGGAGAAATGGGTGGAATATGTCATTAACCCATCCAGTCCTGACCGATTTTTTACCCAACACACCCTCAGAACCCGATCGCTTTTCAACTCTCTCTCTCTCTCTCTCTCTCTCTCTCTCTCTCTCTCTCTCTCTCTCTCTCTCTCTCTCTCTCTCTCTCTCTCTCTCTCTCTCTCTCTCTCTCTCTCTCTCTCTCTCTCTCTCTCTCTCTCTCTCTCTCTCTCTCT